>KZ805330.1:0-260196 GCA_003073855.1 Periconia macrospinosa | reverse complement strand
TAGGTAATCTAGTTGCGCATTAGATCTTTAGCTTAGCGCCTATACACCTTTTTTAATAGAGCGAAACACCCTATATTAAAGGGCTATAAAAGATAGGATAAGTAAGTAAGCATATAGAGTGTAATAATCTTATTAGCCTTACAATAATCTTAGAATTTAAGTAAGTTATAGCTCTTATAGCTATTAATAATAAGTAGACGTACGGCACTAATAGTACGCTTCTTTATATACTTATTAAAGTGCTTTAGCTACTATAAACTAAGCTTATTTATTATCTAGCCGTTCTTAGAGACTATAATAACCTAGTTAGAGGGTAGATTCTCCTCTTTGTACTAGGCGGAAAGGTAGTACTTACCCTAAAAAATAATAAAAGGTAGGATTACTTAGCCTATCACGTTAATACCTTAAATAACTATAGCCCACTCCTAGTTACCCTATTATACGCTTTTTAGCCGTCCTTAACGCTTAGAGCCTATAACTACTACTCTAGTTAATATTATGCCTATTATAAAGCTAGACTCGTTAAAATTATAGGTGTCTTTATCCTAGATACTATGCTTAGATTTTGTATTCTCTACAAGCTAGAACTAGCCCTATATAACTTCTAGATCCTTATAGAGGGCTCTCTTATAGTTATACTTTTAATTAAACTTTATTATAAGCTCTAGCTAGCACTTAATAAAGTTTGCAGCCTAGTTCTAGCCTACTAGTTCTAGGCTACGCTTAGCCCGTAGGGAATTAGCTTTATCCGCTATAGCAGCGAGCCGGGATAGAAATCCTTAAGCGTCTAGGTTAAGTATATCCTAAAAAAGCACCTACTCTTCTATCTTTAGAAGATTAATTAAATTAGGCGCGCAATTGCGTTAAAAGGTAGTTCCAGCACGTCGTGTACTTAGTATACTTTAAGGCACGTTATAGATCTGTGCAGCGCGTTATTAAAATAGTATCGCGTCTTATTTAATAGCCTAAAGTGTAAGCTGTATTTTAGCCTCTCTTAATTCTAATAGCTAAGTAGGTTATTAAGACATTAAAGAAACTATTAGTTAATAGCATACTTTAGTGCGGGCTTAGTAGAGTAATCAGCTCACTTATATAATTAGCTCGCTTATAACCTACGTTATAGTATTTCTATAATAGGTTAGCGTTTAATTAACTAAGTATTAAAGCTAAGCGTAGAGATTTAAAAGATAGTAAAAGTAACTAGTTAAATTAGAATTAAAAAAGTTAATAAAGGCTTAAAAGGTAAAAAAAAAGTTTACTAAAAAATTAAGAAAAAAAATAGCGTAACTAGTATATAAAAGGTTATTAAGCTTATAGGTAAAGTAAATAAAAGTTAGTAGAATATAGTAGCCCTTTTATAGTAAGTTCTAAAAGAACTATAAAAAATAATAAGTAAGCTATTAATCTATAACTATATTAGCGTTAGTATAAACTATAATTAAAAAGTTAGTAAAAGCGTAAAATAATAAAAGAATAAAAAAAGAAAAAAAAAACTAGTTCTTACGCTACTAAATAATCTAGAGCTAAAAATTAAGTAATAAAAAATTAAGTAAGCTAAGCTTCTAATTACCTTTACTAGGTAGTTATTTATTACTATTATTACTACTAGTACTACTAGTAGTAGTACTACTATATAATAGGTTAACGTTTACTATTTTAGGGTTAATAGCGCTAGTTCTTATAAAAAGGAATAAAAAAAAATTAGTTAAAAAAAAAGAGTAAAAGAAAAAGGGTTAAAAAAGTGTTAAAAGAATAAAGCAAAAGGTATAAAAAAAAGAGAAAAAGATTTAAAAGTAAATTAAGGCGCCTTTAAATATTTAGTCTAAATAATTAAAGTAAAAATAGAATAAAATTAATTAACCTCTAACTATTAGTTATAGGTTTAAAAAAAGAAAATTTAAAGTCGCGTACAAAACCCTTATAAAGTAATCCCTCTACTACTTTATAAATAAATATTAAAGAATCTATAAAAAGTTAGTAGTATATTAAATATATACGTAGTTATAATACTTTTTTAAGAGAGGTTTAAAGCAGTAGTTAAAGTATTATAAACTACTATTATACTAATTAATAAATAAAAGCTAATAGCTTAGGCTATCTACCCCTTAACGTAAAAACTCTAATAATAGAATACTAGGTTACTAAGTAAAAAAAAAAGTACGTAAATATAGTTAAGTAATAAAAAGGTTATATAATAGTAAAATAGGTTTATAAGGTTGTACGTAAAAATACTTAAACACTCTATTAATAAATTAGGCCCTATTAAAATAGATAATAAGATATTACTTTTCCTTTTTTAATACTAATAGGTAATATTTTATAAAGCTAATAAGTTATAATTAGGGTAACTATAAGCCTATTAGTAGTAGATAGAAGTTAAATTAGACGCTAAGGATTAAAAAGCAAAACTAGCCTATATAACTATTTATTAGGTTAAAGGAAAAGAATAGTGTTAGAAAAAAGGAATAATAGATAGAACGTAAAAAAAGAGGGGCATATAGACTATTATAATATAATATTAAAAAAGAGGTTAAGTATATACTAGGGGAATAGGGGAAGAAGTAATAGAATATTATAAAACTAAGGTAGATAGTACCTAGGCGGGAGGTTAGTAATTACATAAAAGGTAGTTAGAGAAATACTAGCACTTAAAAAAAAAGAATAAGTTAGTTATTTTAATAGAGAGTTAAAAAGCTTAAAAGGGCTAAGCTTAAAGGATAAGGAAAAAAATGTAGTGTAGTAAAGGGCTAGAGAAACATTAAATTAATAAAAAGTAGGGTAAATATAAAGTAGATAGAAGAAAGAAAGTAGGGGAAGTATTATTACTACTACAACACTCTAATAGACAATTAGATAAAGAAAATATACAGGTTTTTAATTAATATATTATTAGTTATAAAGTTCTATCTATTAATTACAGGTTAAAACACTTACGCGCAGGCCCTACCTAACAATATAAAAAAAAAAATCTTTTTTTAATACTTATTTTTTTTCTATATATAGAATAGGGGAGATACTTAGCTCTAAATAATTCTAAAGCTAGGTATTAAAATAGGGTATAAAAAAAATTAAGTAGTACTAGGCCTTTAATTTTTATAGAACTAAGTAGTAAACTACTTTAGTAAAGTATTTTTAGTAGTATTAAATATTATAGTAGGGTAATAACTATTAAAAGGTAGTAGTTAAAAAATAGAAAAAAAAGCTATATAAATTTATAATAAATTATATAAAAATAAATAAATATAGGTGATATATATAGTAATTAAAAAATAAGAAAAAAGGTAAAAGTTTTTTAATATAATAGGTAAAACTAATTAGCGTTAACTAGGGTTAACCTTAGTTAATATTAGTTTATTATATTAGTATACTATTATAAGCTAAAAAAAACTAGTAGCTAAAGTATTATAACTTTTTTAAATTAGGAAATTAACTAAACGCGTATATATAAAAGTAAAAAAAATCCTTACTACTATATAGTTAGATAAAATTCTACTAACCTAGCCTATAACTTTTTTTTTACTTACTTTATTAACTTTTATATTAATATATTTAATAAATACTTTACCTACTTATAAACCTATAATAATAAATAAATAATTAAAACTAGTTACGTAATTATAAGTACCTATAAATACTTTTAAATTTAAATTTAAAATAAATATAAAAGCTAGTTAGTAGTAATAAGAGTGCTATTAATATATAAGGTTTTATAAAACTATAGAAAAAGATAGTAATAAGTATAAATCTAAAAATAGGTACTAAAGTAAAAATAAAAAAAAGTAAATACTATAAATTTTATTATAATTAAATAAATAATTAGTTAAAGTTACTTTTTTAGTTATTATATACTAGTTTACTTTACTTTTTATATTTACCTAATAAACTACCTCCTATACTATATAAAGTAAAAATAGGTATAAAAACTATATTAATACCTAATACACTTTTTAAGTTTAAAGCTTTTATATTAAAATAAAGTTTAAAAGTAAAAAATAGTACTTTAGGTAGTAAATCTATTTAATTAAGTAGCTTAAAAAAAGTATAGTAAAAGTATAACTAAAAAATATACTAAAAGTAAAAAATAGAAGTATGTAACGACTTAGGGCTGGATCACCTCTAGTACGGCTACATTACTTATATAAATAAATTTACATAGTAAGACAACTAAGGAATAATCATAAAACAGCTCCTATAGGTTATTATATAAAAGAATAAATAAAACTACCTAACTAGCTAAGAAATACAGATTAAATATATATAGGAAGGTTCCCCTAAAGCTAAAGGAATCTAAGACGTGTCTACCTTAGATAAAAACTAGTAGTAAATTAAAGTACCTACTAGTACTAATAGGTACCTTAGCTTTTTTAGAGGATACTAAGTAAGCCTATATAAAGGCTCTAATTAAGGTCTAAGTTAGCTGCGTGTATATAGCTGTTACACTACCCCCCTCCTTAAAAAGCTAATATCCCTATTAGCTAATAAAATTTTTAGAAATTTATTTACTATTTATAAGCGAGACGCGTCTAAAAATACACGTAGTAAGTTACCTACGCAGTAAACTATAGTTATAAAGTAAAATTATTACCTAATTAAGTAATATTATAAATTCTAATTATCTAATTTATATCTAAAATAGAACTAAACATATCTATTATTAGTTTTGTATAACTTTACTCTATTACTACTGCAAGGTAAGTAAATTTCTAATAAGCTAAAGTAAAATAATTAGGTATAACAAGCAATATAAAAGGCGCGCGCTCTACCCTACTACTTCTTTTCTTTTATACTCTACTCTTAAAACACCTACGCAATATACCTATCTAAGTCCTATTACCCTACTCCTTACTTTATAACTTATTTAGCTACCTTTTTTACTTAAATTCTCCCTTCTATCTTTCTAAATCTTCTTTACTCCTACTACTCTTATAACTTTTAAATCTAATTTAGAATCTAAAACGCCAGCTCCTACGCCCTTTCGCGCGTTATAATTAAAGCTATATTTTTATCTTACTAGCGCGATCCCTATACCTATTACTACTTATTATAAGGCCTTTTATAAGCACTATATTTATAGTTTAACTTAGATTAGTATTAGTAAAAAGGTAGATTAAACGTAGCGTAGTAATAGTAAAAAGTATAGATATTATACTCTTTAAAATGCGCTATATAATTAGGTAAGCTTTTTAGGGGTGTTTTAGGTCTTAATATTAACTTAACGTAGGTTCCTATAGCTTATAATAAAAAATATAATATTTTTTTAAGAGCTAATTAAACCTAGTAAAATTTAATTAAAACTAAGACTAAAAAGTATACGTTTAACGCCTAAAAAGTTGCTACTACTATTCTTATTAAAATAATTAAAATTTCTAGTTTATAGCTTAAATAAAAGGGCGCACCTAAATTAATAGCAGCCGTTACTAATTACACCTACGCTATTTTTAATACCCTTTCTAATATATATAAGAAGTAGGTTTAGCGTAATACGCTCCGCGATACTAAGCAAAAAGAGTCTAAAAAGCTAGTAAAGTGTTAACACTAAAATCTAATAATAGCTTTAAATTAGGTTATAAAAGCTTATAAAAAGAGCCTAAATAAGAACCTTAAGCGTAAGGCTACTAAATTAGGTAGTCTATTAGGTTACAAATTATAAAAGGATAATAAGGAAATTAATAATACTAGATAAAAAAAATAAAAGAAAGGAAAAAAGAAAGCTACCTAAGTTACCTATAAAGTAGGTTATTTTAAGTTATAGCTAGCGCAAAAGGAGGAGCAAGTAAAAAGCAGCGAAAAAGAGGAATTCTAACTTTCTATAGTCTATAAAGCTTAGTAGTAGTAAAGGTAGTAAGTAGTTATAAAGTTTTTTAGTAGGGTTTTTAGTCTACGTTTATAGTTTTTCTATAGGTTTCCTATAGTTTTTCTTTTTAGTTTTCTTATTTTAAGCTCCTAGGGTAGGCCGCTATATAGCAGCCTAGCTAGGACTTAGTAGTAATTCTATTTTAAGATACTCTGTAATTAAATTCTACTATCTTCTAAATAGTCTATATTTTTAATTTTTTATTTTTATACGTAAATCTATTTATAAAAAGAGCAAGGCGGGCCTAGCTTTTCTAGATACTTTTTATAAAAGTCCTAGAGCTTATAAGACGCGCCTATAAAATTTAATACTAGATACTAGACTAGATCTAGGTTATATCTAACCTAGTTAACTCTATATTTTAGAATATTTTAAATAAGCTTACTAGCTAAAACTTTTTCTACTTCCTATTCTTTAACGCTATTTATAAAAGTTCTAAGTAGTTTTAGAAGCTCTTATCTAAGTAGAGGGTCCTATAGATCTTTTTATAAATATTCTAGTAAAAAGATATTATAGATTTTAGAATCTAGGGGAAGTTTTAGATAGAAGAAGTAGCCTACTTTTTTAAAGACCTTAAAAGGACTAGCCTACTTTTTAGATAGCTTTTAGCTAGGGCAAAGAATAAATAAGTTCTTTATATCTAAATAAACTTTATCTCTAACGTCCTAATTAATAGTTCTCTAGTAAGGGTTCTTAACAGTACGTATCTTTTCCTAAGCCCTTTTAAGGCTTATTTTAGCTATACTTTAGGCTTAGTGTATATGCTAAGCAAAAGTAAGGGCGTTTTAGTAGTTTAGCTTATCTCGTGGCAAGGCTAGCTTTAAAGGCCGCTAGTCCTAACTTTAACGTAGTTCTATTCTAAAAAGCAGCTAATATAGAGTAATCCTAATAAAGGAATAAGGTAGTATACTTTAGACACAGTCTATAATTAGAAGAAAGTCGCTCTAATTATCCTAATAGTATAATATAAAAGGCCTTAGTCTCTAGTTAATATACTTATTTATAATTTTTATCTAGCTGTTAGTCTCTTTATAATAGGCCGTAGATAGCTTAATTTTTACGCCTATAATCTTACAAAATTCTAACTAGAAGCTAGAGATAAATTATAGACCTCTATTAGATATAATCATCTTTAATATATAGCTAAAGCAATATATCTACTAAATAAAAAAAAAGGCTAAGCTGCGGGCGTCTATAGTTTTATAGTAAGAAATAGACACTACTTACTTAAATAGATAATTAATTATAATAAAAATCTAATCGTAGCTAGCTTTATCTTTAAAGAATTCTTTAAAGTCTATATATAGGTGCTATATAGGTCTTTTAGGAATAGGAAAAAAATATATTTCTTTAGTAATTTAGGTTTAGCGCGGCTTATACTTTTAGTAAGAGTAGTTGCAGACGTAGCGTTTATAACTAGATTTTATACCTTTTTAATAGTACTTTTACATAAAGAGTTAGTACGTTTTATTACTACTAGGGTAAGTAGTTAATACTTATTTATAGATTTCTTTAATTAGACGGGTTTATAGGGTCCCTTTAGAAGGAATGCAGAGCTAATTCTAATATAAAAAAAAGCTATTTTCTATATAGTAGTTAGCTAGTAGCAAAGATCGTTCTACTTTAAAAGAGGTATAATTTACGCGTAATAATTCTTTAATAAGTTTTAATAAGTTAAGTTTTATAGCGTTAGAAAAGTTTAAATTAAATAATATAATGCTTACTATATTTTTAATAAGTAGGATTTTTTACGTAAGTTTAAAGTTAATATAGGGGTTAATATAATAGAAAGGAAGCAAGACTTAGGTATAATTATTGTCGCGCACTTCTTAGGAGCAATTTAGGTCTTATTTACGCTAACTAAGGATATTAGCATATATATTATTTTTCCTTAGCGTATAGGCTATTTAAAAATTAAATTTAGCTAGGGCCTTAGCCTAATAGGCTTATTTTACATTTAAAACTTTTATAGTTATAAAATACTTAAGTAAATAGTAGTTAGTGTAGATGTAAATAAAGTATAGAGTAGAAGTAAGGTCTATACGCTATTTCGTAAAGGCTTAAACTATTATAAATAATTCTTTATTATAAATCTCCTAATTTAGCTCTAAACTAGATAGGGTCTTACTATAAAAGGCTATAAGGTACTATTTTTTATCTGCGTACTATTACGAAAGGACACTAGTAATAATACTATTAGAGGCGTCTATCTCTACTTTTATAGGAAATTTAGGGTTAAAATAGTAGAGAGAAGAAATTAATAATAAAGCCTATTTTAGGTTCTAAAAGGCTTATTCCACGTCTAGAAACTATTTAAAAGGGGCAGCTAGGCTTTATAATGCAATAAGCGGCTTTACTATCTTTAAATAGTTAAGTATAAATTATTAATAGAATCTAGTAAAGCTTAGAAAAGATTTTACACCTATTATAGTAGTAGGTTGTTCCTAATTATAGAGTACTTCTACTTTTTTAAAGTTAACTTCTAAGCCTTAATCTATAAGTATATACCTTAGATAGTAGGTATAAGTTACACTAAATTTAGACTTATTAAGGTCTACTTATAAGCCTATATATTATAATCTTTCTAATACTATACGTATATAGTAGTAATAGGTTTTAGTATCTTTAGAGTAGATAAAAATGTTATTTAAGTACGCAATACAGAATTCGTTAAGATATTCTATTAAAATATTATTTATATATTACTAATAGGTAGTAAGGCTATTATATAAACTAAAAGGTAAAACCTTACACTTATATAAGCTATATTAGGTGCGGAACATAGTATATTTTTCGCTACTTAGGTCTATATAAATTTTATTAAACGCCGCGTATATATTAAATTTTATAAAAAACTTTACCTTATTAGGTTGCGCTAAAAGTTTATCTATATATAAAATTAAATAGGTATCCTTTTAGGTTAAAGTATTTAATTTTTAATAATTTATATAGACACGTAGCTTACTATTAGCTTTCTAAACGCATAGTATAAAAAAGGCAAAAGGGCTCTAACTCGCTTTAATAAGACCGTGCTAAAGCTAAGTCTAAATAAACTCTTTTATTACTTTAAGTTCCTTAAAGTTTTATTTATATAGTAGGCTATAGCTATTTAAAAGTAGTTTAGTTAATACTATCTTATAGTTATAGAAATAGTAGGGTAGAAGATTAAATGTAAAAGTCTAATTAAAAACGTTATAATAATTATTATATTTAGGGGGGAGTTAGCTAAGCTAGTTTATAGAAAGCTTATAGATATAGGGACTATTAAAGTTTTTAGGCTTAGTACTAGTAAAGAGACTACGTCTTTTTATACACTTATTAGATATAAGTCTATTAAGTTCTAGAAGGTTAGTTATAAAAAACTTATTTTTTATACACTTTATAGTATAATAGAAAGCGTTTATAGAGATAATAGCTATAGTTAAAATACTATTAGTAGTAGAACTATTATTATATAGTATTCTATAGGCTCTAGGTATACTTTATAATTATAATTAGCGCAGCGCTACTCCTATCTAAAGTAGTCCCCTCTAATCTAATCCTCTCTATAAGGAAACTAGCTGTCTCCGTCCTATATTTAGTCCTCCTCTAACTTAGCCCTCTAGATCTAAAGAACTAGCTAAAAGAAAAAAAGGCCCTTCTTAGCTTAATATAAAAAAAGAAGAAAAGGTAGAAAAAAGGTAAAAGTTTATATATATAGATCTCAGCGCGCTAAGCCTAATTTAGTAGAGTGTTAGGGCCGTAGTTATAAATAGGGAACGCTAGGAGGTATTACTTTATAGAACTATAACACTAGTCCTGCGTAGACGCTGGCGAGGAGCTATAAATATATCTATATATAGTCTAATCCTCTCTTCTTTCTTCTTTAGTTAATATTATTAAGGTAATAGGGGTAAAAAACTACTTATATAACCCCTAAAGAAGGGTGGTAGAAGCTTAGAAATAGTAGTACTAAAAGGTGTTTAGGGCCTTTCCTAGGTTAGAAGGACCTAGAAAAAGGTTATAAAAAAAGTAGAAAGTAGGTTAAAGTAGATAAAGGGCTAGCCCTTAGAAACTTTAATAGAAGGATAGAATAGTAGTAGATTTATATTATCTATCTAGGAGTAGTCTAGTCTAGGGCTAAGCAAGAGTAGATTTAGTTCTAGTAAGTTCCTTTCTCTTTTAGCTTTAGCTACTTATAGAGCGTTTCTTTAATAGACGTCCCTTTTAACGTCTTTTAACGTTAGGGGTTAGCATAGCTAGGTAAAAATTAAGAAAGAAAATTCTAGCACTAATAGGTACCTACTAGGCTATAAAATATAATTATTTTTAATGTTAAGTTAGACTTAAAAATACTTTATCTATTTTAGCCTAATAATTATATTTTACGTACTAAGGTTAAAAATAATAAAAGGATAGTTTAGAATAGTACGTTTATTAATACGTATATAAAAATAAATATAATAACGCGTAGAATTAGTTATAGAATTCTAGAAACTATAAATAGTTATAGGTTAGGGGAGTTTCTAAATAGGAGATAAAAATTTCTTTAATAAGGAGTGTGCAATTTTTAAATTTATAAAAAGAAAACCTTAAGCGCTAGTATCTAAAAAATAATTTAATTTAGTTCTAACACTATTAAAAGAAAGTATAGAGGGGTATTAGAAATAAGGTCCTCCTATAAGATTTAATAGATCTATACTAAATATATTGCACCTCTTTATACCTAGGAAGGGAATTTTTCCTAGGCGTTTTTATTTTTTAATAGATTTAGATCTATATTAGTAAACTTTACAGCGTCTTTAAAATCCTCTAGCTAGTTAGCTTTTATATTAATTTTATATACCTAAGGAGAAGGGTAATTATAGGAAAAATAGCCCTACTTACTATAGTTATAGTAAGCGTCTTCTTTCTTAGAATTTAATTTAGGAATACAGCTAGGCTAATAAGCTAGTAGTGGCGCTGTAGTTACGTAGAATATAGGTTAATATAGAGTAGATTTAGCAACTTACCTAGTTAAAATTACTACTAGAAAATAATTTTTCTAGGTACTATTCTTAGTATAAAAAGTTAAAAATAGTACTTATTTACTACTACTTAAGACTAAGGCAGAGGCGTTCTAGCGCTCTATATTATATATAGTAAGATAGTTTACTATTATATTAAAGTTATTATTTTAAGTTATTTTAAACCCTAGGTTAGGTATACGTAGAGCTAGCGTAAGCTTCTCCTATAGGTAAAAAAACTATTTTATTTTAATAACCTTACCCTTAACTACGGTAAATATAAACTAGGCTTTAAATAAAAGGAATATTTTTTCTTTTTATATTTATAGTTTATAGAAGGCGGTTTAATTTTTAGCCTCTTTATTACTAGATATAAAGTATTTAATAAAAAGTTTAATTATAGCTTCTACGTTAGTAAATAGGTTTAAATTAGCATTATTTAGGTATTAAGGCTCTAGATAGTCTTATATAAGACCTTTTATATATCTTTAAACTTCTACCTTTTAAGTACGTTTAGTAAGAAAGTAATTAGAGTTAAGTTTAAGCCTATTTAGGATGCTAGCCTTCTATTACTAAAAGGTTAGGTTTTTATTATTACTAAGGAGCCTAATTTTTAAAGTCTTTTCTAAGCACTTATATTAAAATAGACTCTAAGAATTAATAGACTTATTTTAAAATAGAGTTAGAACTTATATAGGTAGGGGTACAGATTTTTCTAGTGGAGCTACCTAAACCTAAGTAAAAAATTTAGTACTAGGTAAAGGTAAATTAAGGGCAACACTTTGCTATAGCAAAATATATCTAGTTATCTCTACTAGTTATTTTTAGAGTTCTATATTTTCCTACGTAAGGTCTTTTACTACCCTAGAGTCTAGAAGCTGCTAAGGGCGAGTAGATTCTACAGTAAGTTTATTTTTTAATTCCTTTTTAGATCTAGATCCTTTAGTTATAGGAGGCCTAGTAGGAGCTTTTCCTATAGCTTTTAGTTACTAAAATAAATTTAGTAAGGGGTGTTTAGCATCTCCCTAAGATCTATTACCTCTCTAGTTCCTAGCTATAAAATTAGTAGTCTTAGGTACAGCACCTCTTTAAGGTCTACCTTTATTCTAGCTCTAGGTAGAGGCAATTACTAACGCAGGTCTAGTATCTTTCTAAGATTTAACCTCGCCCTAATTTCTTATAAAAAAATAGGTGTTATAGGGGCTAGCTATTACTAGTTAAGGAGTGCTAATAGGTTATTAGTAGTTACCTAGTTTTTACCTTAGCGTACAACGCGTCTTTTCTAAAGGTAATCTAACTTATATAAAGGGGAAGTTCTAAACCTAAAGGCTTTAGTTGTTAAGAGTTCTAAGAGGGATCTTAACTTTACTATAGGTCTTAAAGTTACGGCAATTCTAATCTATACCTAGTATAATAAGTAATTATTAAAGGTTAACTTTTTAATAATAAATAGAGGAGTAATATTTTAATACTATTACTAGCGTAAAAGAGTTTTATTTATAATATAATAACTTAGGGCTAAATTACCTTTAGTACGGCTGTATTACTTATATAAATAAATTTATATAGTAAAATAACTAAGAAATAATCGTAAAATAGCTTCTATAGGTTATTATACAAAAGGATAAATAAAACTACCTAACTAGCTAAGAAATATAGATTAAATATATATAAGAAGGTTCCCCTTAGGCTAAGGGAATCTAAGACGTGTCTACTTTAGATAAGAACTAGTGGTAAATCAAAGTACCTACCAGTACTAATAGGTACCTCAGCTTTTCTAGAGGATGCTGAGTAAGCCCGTGCAAGGGCTCTAATTAGGGTCCGAGTTAGCTACGTGTACATGGCTATTATATAAGTTAGTATTAGTATAAAAAAAAATACTAAGTTTTAAGTAGCTAATAAAGCTACTACGTAATATAAATTATATAAAAAAAAGTATATTTAGGATTAAAAAGTATTAATAGCTAAAAAAAAATAGTAATTAGCCTTTTTATAAAAGTTTAGGGCGCATAGTAATAGTAAAAAAGTAAAAAAAAGTAAGTATACTAAACTAAGTAAGCTATCTTAAAAACGCTGTAGGTAATATAGTAAAACTAGATATAATATATAAACTTATAAAACTATAGTAGATATATCTATAGATTATATAAAAGGGTTATAAAATACTATTTTCTCTAAATTCTATAATATATTGCATATTTTATAAAGTAATTTAGTGCGGGCTTAGTAGAGTAATTAGCTTACTTATATAATTAGCTTGCTTGTAACCTACGTTACCTAAAGCTTTATAACTTAATTTAAACTTATACTTAAAATTAGTAAAAAAAATAAGTTTAAGTTAAGTCTAGGTTTAGGTTTTATATAATATAACTTAACCCTAACCTAACCTAAATTATATAAAACCTAAACCTAGACCTAACCTAGACCTATTTACTAGTCTAATAAAAACCTATTAATTAATAGTTTTTAGGGATCTTACGGCACAACGTTATAATTGTATACCTGTTAGCTGGCTGGATCGGCAATAACCTTGCGGCGGCTGTAGCGACTTAGATGAGGGCGATCTGGTTGAGGGCTCTAAGCCCTGTTACTACGTCGCTGCAATTGATGCCGAATCAACCTTGCCTGGCGCGGCAGCCTGCTACTATCCGCACATTCCTAGCCTGGTGTGCTAGAATCCTATTTTCTCACCTTTTCCACATGAAGGGAGTCTCTGCACTCCTTTTACGTCTTTAGTGAGTTCCCCTATCTTGCAGTTCCCTCTGGGTCCCTCAGAGAGGCGCACAACATGCCCGTAACGTTCGGCTCAGTGGGCGACATTATTGCAGTCAGCCTTCTCGTCAAAGACCTTCTCATAGCGCTGAACGACAGTCGAGGCTCTTCAGCAGAGTACCAAGCAGTGGTCCGAGAACTGTACATCCTTGATACCGCCCTACTTCAAGTTGAACAGCTCTCAAGATCCCGCGCGCCCACTCCAGAGCTGCATGCTTTGTACGACACAGCAAACCAGACAGTTGCAAAATGCCGCGATTCTGTCGCTGAGTTCATAGCCCGCATCAAAAAATATAGTGGAAGTCTTGCAGTGGGCGGATCGGGGAATATATTCAAAGATACTACAAGGAAAATACAATGGCGGGCGTCACAGAGGGACGCGGACATAGCTAAATTTCGGGCTGAGGTGACGGGTTATTCAGATTCCATTAACATGCTCCTTGCGACTGGGATGGTGTAAGATATTTCTGGTATTTTCGCAATATCTGCTAATAGTTTGTAGAAAGCTTCTCATTACCAAGAACGACGACTTGAAAGATCGGCTCGCTGAAGACGGACGAAGAACGCACGCAGCCCTTGATATACATTCACAGGCATTGGAGGAAGTTCGGATAAGATTGGACGATAATAGGCAGATGATTTCGGCAGGAAACAGTCTAGCTTCGCGGATGATGGACCGTCTCGAATGGATACAGAAGCTTGGGTCAGAGCTCAAACGTTTCATGTCTAACGTCATTGCCGGCAATATCGCAATCTATCGCGAAGTCGTAGCCATACGTTCGGCCTTTTCGGCACATGTGGACCGACCTCTTCTCGAAGACCCATTCATTCTTGAAGATGCGATTGGACGCATAGCTCCCGTTCACCTGCGCTTCATCAATTCCTGGGCGGCATTTCAGGCTGTGATGGAGATACGGTTTCAAGGAAAGCAAGGCTT
Organism: Periconia macrospinosa; assembly: GCA_003073855.1. Taxonomy (NCBI): domain Eukaryota; kingdom Fungi; phylum Ascomycota; class Dothideomycetes; order Pleosporales; family Periconiaceae; genus Periconia; species Periconia macrospinosa. Next base: position 245,648 of record KZ805330.1, on the reverse strand, counting down.
AAGAAAGATATGCCGAAAGGAGTATGTTCTGCAAGAAAGTGCTACGGGAAAGGAAGTCGACCTGTCGCTCGACTTTGAGGGCGCTTTCTTACCCGGTCAGAAGATTACAATGAGTCTCGTCTTCAAACGTAATTCCACGGAGCAATCGACGCAAAACTCGGCACATTGTCCAAGGTGCAACACTCTATCGGAACTACCGACAAATGTTGATGTTTTGTGGTAAGTAAGGCTTCTATTCCGCATTCCAACCGGCTAATTAATTCCTGCGCCTATAGCCCCGCTTGCAACATGTGGTTTCGTCGTGTCACAGAAGTCCACGAAGTGGACCTTCCACACCCTACGGCTCGGAATACAAAAGTCTATTTTGGAGAACTCTCATTTGGGCACGTACAATTTGGACCGAAGCCACTAAAACGAAAATTAGAAGAAGTGGACGGGGAAGACGGCGACTACTCTCGATTCAAGCGAATACGCGTGGTATCAGAAGCCAAGCGCGTCAAGGCCCCAAAGATCTTTGTAGAAGCAAAGCAAATACGCGCATTTCATACAGCCGGCGAGATTGGGAACAATAAACCTAGCCGGTCTCTCAATCCGCAGCCAACCATGAACTATGGTGTGTACCGCGGTGGAGGACCTGGGTCAGATATCGACAGCGTGACGTCTGGATACTATACTCAGCAGGCTCAGTCCATCACAGGCAATGAGCCGGAACGCATTGGTCAGGAGCTCCCTTCTGTAGTATTCCAACTTGCGAGCATAAATGTCAACTCGGCATCCAGCGAGGCGACTGAAGTGTTCGCGTTGGGGTCAGACACAAAGTCTCAGTATAGCCACCGCAGTGTTAGTCAAGGCAAAGCATTATTCAAGTGCCCCAGGTGCAACGAAATATCCAGGTGTCCGTCAGACATGAAGTGCGTAGCCAACGTGCCCATGGCACAAACTGTATGCTGATAGCCAATGTCAGGAAACACATGTTTATACATAAGAAGCCGCACAAATGCGACTTCCCCGGCTGTAGACGAGGCGCCGCAGGCAAAGGTTTTACTACCGTCAACGATCTGGACCGGCACAGGAAGAGCGTCCATCGCATTGGAGTCGAGAAAGACTCGTATCAATGTGCCTCGGAGAACTGTCGGAATAGAGAAAAGATCTGGCCCTGTTTGGGCAATTTCAAACAGCATATTTGCCGTATGCACAAGGGTGAGGACGAGCAGGACCTTATTCGCAGGTAAGTCTTGGAGACCAACTTCACCACACGTCATATGCTCATGTTTCTAGGTCTTCTTATCAACAGCGGTATCAATCTACCCCCAAGGTGCTGGCAGTGGCTCCAATTGACACCTCCCTCGCTGGTATAGGGACGGAGAAGTAGTTTGCAGGTAATGAGCTTGATGATCCCCAGAGTTGCTAACAAGCCGGCCAGCCTGGTTGGCCGACCTGTTCGGCCTAGTTTTAACCAAGCCGTTCAAGCCAGGCCGCGACAGAAAGCAGAGTATTCAACTTGGACGGCGGCGACGGTTGCAATTTTGTAGACGCGCCGAAGCGTGTTGGAGGAGCATTCGCTAAGGCCAATGTGGCGAATTTTGCCTTCGCTGGGGAGAAGGTCAGATATAAAGATGGAAATAAGAGAGGTGTACGTACGCTTGAAGCTCGGCGAGGGCGCGCATGGTTTGTTCGACGGGTTAGTGCTGGTTTCATAACCGTTGTTCAGAACATTTGAACCGTACAGAGATCGATATAGTCATCAATAGCAATTGCCTCCGCTGAGCTTAGACGCCAACATAGTAATACAACTAACCGCAAGTAGAATGTAAGCGAGAGGCTGTGGATCGCTTAAATGCTACTTTTGCTGTAAGTTGAGACCTATCTCCAATCAGCAGAGACTAAAAAGTAAACAAATTCGGGGCCCGGAGAGACAAACTGTCCGAATTGTGGATAGTTGGCCTCTATAGAACGAATAATCATACAAAATCGCCTGGGGTATGACCCCAAAGAGTATTGATCTTGCTAACATTATATAAAGCGAAAGCTCCGTCGACGAAAGAACAATCAGTACCAGATCTGTTGCTTCACTTTACGTTTTTGGACTCATTATCCTATACTATAAACACGTCCACAAGCAAACTATATTAAATCATCCTCAGTCTAAGACAGCTTATATTATCAATCTCGCAATGGTAAGCAGCATCTACTGCTCTACAAAGCAGGATATAAAATCTTATTCCCCCACCAGTTTTTCCGATTCCTCGCCCTCGGCGCCATTGTCACAAGCTCCCTCGCCACTCCCACGGTCCGCCTCTCATTCGCCTCTTTCCACCCAACTACCAACGAGCCTCTCCAGTTCAACATGACATACTACCTCGAGAGTCACATTCCGCTAGTCGAAAGCCTTTGGGGTCCGCAGGGCGCCGCGTCCTGGGACATTGTCGAATTCCAAAATCCGGACCCATTCACCGGCGAAAGTCCGCCTTATTTGTTCCAATCAACTGTGAATTGGAACGCATCACAAGATAAGATTATTAAGGCGGTTTTGGATAATGTACCTGTCACTGGCCCGGATGTTGATAGGTTTTCAAATATCCAGCCGATTATTTGGTATGGGAATATTACAGCAGGTGGGATAGTCACGTTGAAAAATTGAGACCAGAAGACGACTGGTGTGAGAACTGGAAACCTTTCTGGTATCTTTGGATATGCAAAAGAGAAGGTCTTAAATGGAGATGTAGCTCGCTAGTGTGATCCGATGTCAGCCCGCCGTCTTAGTCAGTTTTGTCAACTTTCTTCGCTCCCTTTTCCTATCAATGGAGTGACGCCTTCGTGGAAAATAGTAGCTTGCTAGTATCCAAATAGTTGATTGTCTTCGATGGGTATCTCGGGTTAAGAGTGGACATACTTTCCTTGGCCATGACGGCCAGGGGCGTCAGCCGGACTTGTGCTCTTTAGAACAAACGCAACTTAGGATAGTTACTCGGACCTGAACGTACTCAAATCTAGACGTGTATGTACAAGAAGACTGACACTTAAAAAGACTGCCATGGAACAGGGGAAAACTCGTTTTAAGCTACAGTGAGCCGGTACAAAGTAGTAAAGTAGTCCAGGATCTAGGCAAAATAACAAGAATGCCTAACGTAGATTATAGTCTTTGTAAGCGTTATGCATTATGACATCTCTGCTATAAACTTTACAATTATCTCGCTCTTTTCAGCCTTGCTAAGTATGGCTTGTTGCCCGACACACCTATGCGCCTTTCTATCCTTTCCATCTTGCTTTAGGAAACAGATTACTCTCGTTTATTCCCTTTCCCCCAGTTATCACATATGGGAGACAGGCTTAGTCAATCGTCTGCCCAAATCAGATAGCGGCAGTGCCCCTTTTGACGACCAAACCGTCAATTTCAGAAGCTCGAATTTCTTGCATGTTTCCAAACCCACCCACAGACAATCCTGCGCCTCGATTCCCCCCACTAGTTCCCACACCACTGAAATCCCCAGCTTCCTCAGCGCCGGCATCTTATCTGATACCATCATCTCGATACATGGATCATAGTGTCGTCGCAGATCCAGTATGTCGCGCTCCTCCACTGTCCGCGGTGAGTATCGCGCCGGTAACAGGAATCCCAAGTGCCAGTGTATTCGTACGCTTGTTACACGTGCAAGGCGCTGCGGGAGTAGAATCGATCTGAAATACATAAACATAATCGGCGCGAAGAAAGTAAATGTAGGCAAGGTGTAGAGGAGGTTGATGCCTTCAATGTAGGCTTGTCGACAGCTGAGTAGGAGCCCAAGTCCTGGGTGCGTCGAGATAGGTAGCGAAATATTTGTTAAAGAGCACCAAGGACAAATGGTCCTATCAGGGTCTGATATTGGTGAGACTGGAGGAGGTGAAGTGTATAGCTGATTACACTGTTGGGCGCACTGTCTATGCCTTATCCGCGCCCTGCTAGTTGTAACCGTGCTGTTGAATATGTGCAGCGCGTCCGTTTTGCTCCCCCCGAACACGAATTCGAAAATCAGAATCCGCAGCTCGATAGGGAGGGTTCTGAACAGAGAGCCAGTTTGCTCGGTGATTTTGGTGGGCGTCTTGTGGAAAAGTCGTCGCTGGGGGCGGGGCAGCGATAGTGATTGGCGACGTTTTGGGAGCGGTTGGGGCGCTTCTTTGGCTTCATCGCGGGCGAGCTCCTTGTCTGTAAGGAGCCTCGTACCTCCAAATCGAGCATATAAAACGGTAGCAGCCATCAGATGGATGCATATAATTAGTTCCCGTGGTTTATTTGCGGATGTAAACCTAAGGAATAAGAGAGGTTCAAATGTTGGGCAAAAGGAAGAGCACTTGAGCTTATAAGGGCTTGAGGTGGCACAGCCCCCATAAGCCGAATTGGGTAAAAGGTGTTTATAGGCCCCTAATGCGGAAATAAAGTTAACTTATTATATATTTAGATATAACTTTAACTTAACATATACTTAACCTCTAGGTATACTATGATACCAATGCTTTTTACTAACCTATAAGACTACCCTAACCTAGCCCTATTAGCGGGTTACACTAACCTTCTCGCCAGCCTACCTATATATTTCTTCTAAGGATGTGATCGCTAGCTATCTAACGCCCAGGTTGTGGGCGCAACCATTGATGGATCATGGATGACTGCTCGTGCTGTATCCATGCTAATTTTATTCGCATGTATAAAATTGTTCGACTACACTCGCTCTCAACGTACAATACCCAGCAACTATAGCCACTAGAAAGGATTTATAACGGACATTGTCCAGTAGGATCTTTGCGGATGGGGACATGACCCTCAGTCGACTGCACCCTCTTAATCCATGCCTTCACATTGTCCCCGACCTGAAATCCAATAACCTCCGCATGGACGACATACGCAAACAGCGCGATATCCGCAATACCATAAGCATCCCCAACGAACCATTCTCTCCCTTCCAGATGCCTTTCCATGGAATCAAGCGCTGTCTGCCCTCTATCCTTCAAGTTTTTCTTCTCAGCCTCGGACATGGTAGCTAGATTGCCCCAGTACGTGTGGAATTTGAGCACCGCGACATACGGCTCGATACTGTTCTGCTCGAAGAAGAGCCACTCAAGGACCTTGTGCTTTCCAACCTTGTCCCGGGGAAGGTAGGGTGTACCGTCAGCGATATAGTAAAGAGTAGCATTTGATTGGGCAAGAGCGGTACCGTCATCCAGTACGAGCACGGGGATTTGCCCGCTTGGGTTCAGCTTGAGGAATTCGTCGCTCCGGGTTTCGGATGGCTTGCTGAGGATATTCAGAGTCGTTGTTTCGTACTGAATGCCTAGGTGGGCCAGGAGGAGCTGTATCTTGTATACGTTGCCAGACGGAATGTGTGATTCGTAGAGATGCATGGTTGAGGATTGGTCTGGAGGAAGATCAGGTTAAAGTTATGGGCGAACAAGTCTTCGATGGACAAACAGCGCTTATGTGCTGTCGAGACATATTTTGACACTCCGGTATTGTCGATATAAATCGCAACCTCTTGCGCATGTGAGTCACGACGTGACCTTGCGCGCCCTACGATGTAATTCTTGCTTGGCGACATCTTGATTGGAATGGAGCTACATACCATTCTAGTGTGCCGCAATCGACCAATTAAATCGCTAGAGCCGGGAGAATGTTAGTGTTTAACAACTTCGCGAGCTGATTAATTAATTGCGGTACACCGGGATTTTGGCTATACAGGGATGGACGTTACCCTTCAACTTTTTCGCTTGCTTTAAATGGTGGCGATCCCTAAATACCCAAATAGGCTTGATGTATGGCTTCCAGTCTACTGCCATAATGATTTATATGTGGCAGATGTTAAGGGAAAAATTAGGCAACGTTACTTTATATTCAGACTCCAGCTAACACATCCCCTCTTAAGGGGGTTAGTAACCTGTGCTACCGCACGGATGGGGCATGCCTTATTCTAACGATAATATTGTTTTCCCGTTTTAGAGGCTTAGCGGTAGGCTAAAGGTAGGGTTCTAAGGAGTGCATGTGATCTCGCTGGTTCGTATAGATTGGTAATAACTGCGTTGTGTTTGCAAAATTACGATATTTAACTTTAATAAAAGTAAAAAGGGGGCCATTCTACCTATAGATAATAGTACATGCTTAGACTTTAATAGTTGTTAATCTACATTAATCAATACTGCGTCGAAAACGCTAATAACGAATTTGCCATTAATTATTTGATATTAGTACTATAATTAACTTATAGTTAACTGATTACTATTTGTAGTGATAGTTCCCTTAATTATTATCGATGTTAACCTGGAAGGTATCAACTTGAATTGTAGTGAACTTCCGAGCACTGACGCCGTCCTCGAAAAGTCGATCAATCTCAGCCATGGATAATCCTTTAGTCTCAGGTAATCTAAAGAACGCCCAGATTAGCATAACGCCGCCAAACCCTGCCCAGACAAAACCACCTTTCCCCTGAAGGTTCCAAGCTAAAGGGTTCAAGATTGGTGGATTAAGGAAGTTTGCGCCCACCGATACGAGAATGTATGCGAAACGAGCCAAGACGACCGTCTTGATACGAAGTCGAGTCGATGGAATCTCGGTGACCAGGCAATAGCAGATTGGCCCAACGGTCAATTGGAATGAGACTGTGAAAAGTATCAAAAAGGCTCCCGACACCCAATTGATTGCTTCCCTAGGTTGCGCAATGCCCATGAAGCCGACAGTCAGCAGAATAGTGAACATAATTGTCTGCCCAATGAGGTAAAGCGTTCGCCGTCCGAAACTGCTCAAAAGAAACCATGAACAGGCAGTACCAAGAAATGCGAGAGCTTGCTGGCCCAGGCCAAAGTCGAACGAGCTATCCTCGGCCATGCCTCCTCTTTGCAGGAAGTAGACTACGTTAGAGCCAAACCAGATTCCACACAGAACTTGAATCATCCAAACCCCGCAAGTCACCTCCGTGCGTCGTAAGTTGGTTCCTTCAAAGCAATCAAGGTATGAAGTATTCATATTGTCATCTTCCATGCGCTTCTCAGCCTCATTTGTGTGAATAATCATAGCAAGGTGGCCGTCGACTTCTTCTCTTGACCCGTTGCACAGCTGCATCAAAGAACTTCTAGCCTCTTCGATCCGTTCTCTTTTAACCAACCACGTCGGACTTTCAGGAGCGAAGATTATACCAAGGAGTATGATCGGCGGCCAGATCCATTGAAGCGCATAAGGAATGCGCCAAGCCCAGCTGTCGTCACGATGAAGGAACCCCCTCAATACTCCGACACTGATGAACTGCCCGATTACCCAACACATGTTTACAAAAGTTGTAAGGATCGGCCGTAGGCGCAAGGGGGTCACGTCGGCGGCATAGGTTGTCGATAACGTTTGGAAGGCGCCCCAGGGAATGCCGCACAGGATGTTTCCAACAAGTAGCATCTCGATATTGCGAGCGAAGAACAAGATGAAGATGAAAGTAATGATCGCCAGTTGTGCACCAACAATCGTTTTGATGTACCCAATGCGGTCTGCGACATATCCAGCGATAACAAGACCGAGCAATTGACCAAGCGCGGTCCCGTTCTGTAACCCCGATTGCCAAGCAGACGTCAGCTGAAACTGGCCAGTGCCATGATTGACAGGTTGTCCAAAGCGTTTGTTGAACTGCACAACACCGTAGAAGTTCCCTGTAAGAGCTGTGTCATATCCCTCCATAACTATGCAAAGAGACATCAGTATGGAAAAAGCAATAGCTTTAGGGTAAGTTCGTAAGGCTTGAAGGATCGTCATGTTCTTCTGGTTTTCGGTTTCGAGGAATGCATCCTGAGTAATGCCTGCGTGTATGTATTCGCGCACTTGTGCTGCATCTTTCTCGAGGCCTCCGGCCATATTGAGCGTGGTCCGGAAATTCAATACCAAAATCAACAAGTTAAATCGAAGCCAAATCGAAGTCAAAGAAGAGGGTCGATATTCGGGGCGTTCGAGCAGATGACTGGATCTGATAAGAAGTATTTGACAAAGAACACTGGAAGCTTAAGCAGAGGTCTTTCAGTCTTGATATTGGATTTGCATCCAGATATGAGCTCGTTGTTGATGAGCATTTTTCGTGATCCTTTATGGTCAAGATATATGCAAGTCTTAAGGAGTCATGTGACGGGACGATTGTCAAAGAGGGAGGACGGCGGAAGCGAAAGAGGTAACTCAGCTTTCAGAATTGGTTAGTAGCAATTCCCATTATACTTCCCCGCACCAAAACTCCACATGGAGACCCGATTATCATGTGCCTGGGCCCTGGGGTAGAGGCTGCAGCTTTCTATAGCTCGACAAAGTCGATATACCCTCTGCCTACTTTCATTGGGTCAAGGGCAGCTCGGAGGCGTGGAAGGTTAATCAAGCTCGAGTTAGTGATATTATGTGGAGAAACACAACCCAACGGTAGCGAAATTAGTCTCCATCGATTCTGCAAATTGCTCCGCGCCTGATTTTTCGGTATACAAGGATGTTGAAATCGAACACTGGTAAAATCTTTGTTCGAAGACTCGGTCCGACAATTGTCGAATAGGAATTCTTCCGACAAACATTCCTCTACACCAACTCACTCGACATGTTAAGCTGTAGGTATAAGAAGGCGTTAGACTTGGCAACTGGGTAGGGGGGGGATGCACACTAAAACCGAAAAGCATATTTTAACCTAAATAAGAGAACACTGTACGTGTCCCGATAAACGTGCGCATGCTCTAGCTTATTATCTTTACTATAATGCTCTTACTATAGCGATACGTACTACTTGTAGCGGCTTAAAGGCGTAAAGGCTGTCACAGCGTAATTCCACTACAATATTAAATGTAGTTTTTAGTCTTCAAGCTGTTGACATCAATATTGTTCATGCTCTGATTCGCTTTCACACTTAATTGCTCGCTTCTTTTCGGAGGTCCTACTCACTTCATGATGCTGACCCTTTGCTCAGTATTACCCCGATGCAAAGGATATAAGTATCTATCATAAAATCAAAGTAGATACAAATGCGAATGGTGTTCAACGTGCGGGCTTTCTCACCGACAATCACCATCATAATAGCATTAATGAAGCAGACTATTTTGACAGTGGTGGCAGTAACCAGCCTTGTCCAAGCTTATGGCTTTGAGTCAAGCTGGGATGTGGCACATGACAAAACCAAGTCTGCCTTGGTAAAGCTCAATCTGACTGAAAAGGTGGGAATTGTCACCGACATCACCTGGGAAGGTGGTCCTTGTGTCGGTAATGCGTATGCCACAGGCTCTATTAAGCACCCTTCACTGTGCCGTCAAGTAATTAATTTCTTTCTACTGTTCTGTCGACCAGAAGTGAGGCTACAAGTCCCTTTTCCCTACCTTCGAACCTCCTAATAATTTGTATTTCAGAACAGTCCTCTTGAAATCCGGTTCGCAACCCCCGTCACTGCGTTTCCAGCTAGAATTAATGCCGGTTTAACGTGGGATAGGTCCCTTATGAATGCGAGAGGAGCCGCATTAGGCACAGAGGCCAAGGGGCTCGGTATTAATTCCAGCCGGGACCAGTCGCCGGCAGGCAAGTACCCCAACGGGTGTAGAAATTAGGAAGGATTTGCTGCGGATCCGTATCCCAGCAGTGTTGTAATGCAAAAAACTATCCAGGGTATTCAAGATTCTGGAGTGCAAGCTTACGCCAAGGTATGCTCTTCTCATTTGCAAATATCATTGCCGGCCAGCACCCCAGCGGGCTAACCAAAAAGCAGGGTTACATTGGAAACGAACAAGAATACAACCGAAGTACTATAAGCTCCAATATCAATGATCGCACCCTGAATGAACTCTACCTCTGGCCTTTTGTTGATGCTGTCAAGGCCAACGTCGCCTCAGTCATGTGTTCTTACAACAACATTGAAAGCCAATGGGACATGGGCATATGAGAGTGACGCCCTTCTCAATCAGATCATGAAAGCTGAACTGTGATCCCCAGGCTATATCGTGAGCGATTGGAATGCACAAACACCATAGTACAAAACTCAAATTCTGGACTTGATGCGACAAAGCCTGGTAGTGGCTTCAGCAATCCCCGGGAAAACATCTTCTGGGGCTCCAGGCTTACAGCTGTCCTCGCCAACGGCACAGTGAACTCCATTGACTCCGCCCAAGCAGCTTAGAGGCTTCCAGAGGTTGAATCTGTCGCCCAAGGAAAGCGGCATTGTTGTTTTTGTCCCTATGAGGAGAGATATCTCTTACTGGGATGTTCAACCGCACTGACGCAAAACAGTCAACACTCTTTCATCAAGAAATACACTCAAAATCATCATTAAATTACCATCCTTGATCTGACCAAGCTACTCATAATTCTTCTCATCCTCCGTATCTGCATTACAGTAGATACGATCTACATATTTGAAAACAAAGTCCTTGGCAATATCAGGTGCTGGATAATGCTCACCACCGAGTACGTATTCACGCGAGCCTTTAGGACCTGACAACATAGCAGTTAGACCCGAAGCATCCGTAACGCTGAAGATGGATGTCGGAGCCGAAGTGTGGAGAGAATCAGGTTGGAATTGGAGTCCAAGGTCTAGGTAGCCATTCCTGACAGCGGCCAAATTGAGTCGAGAAGTATCGGCGGACGACGAATGAGGGTCTTGATTTTGTTGCAGCTCGCAAAGGAGAGACTTGGTTAAACTTCTGAGATTGGGGTGTTGGAAGACGAACCTGGCACTCAAGTTTAATTTAGTAAGGCTCATTGTTCGGTTACGCACCAATATTGCCGTAAGTGAATCGATACCAATATCTTGCAAAGGCTGGTCGACATGAATTTGATCTGCCGGACTGTGTCCTAATGCCTCGGATACACTTGTTTACTAGTAAAGGACTATATTAAACTTTTTTTAGTAACTCACTTTAAAAAGTTAATAATAAAGTTACAAAAGTAATACCTTTATAGTATAATTAGAAAAAAAATAAGCTTAAAGTGTCTCAATACGCCACTCCACATGGTGTCTCGATAACAGACGAGTCTGTACCTAGAATTTAACATAAAGTATTAAGTCACTTTTAACCCTTAACGAGCCTAGATATTTTAAAGGTTAGTTAACCGCGTGATCTTTCGATGCTTATCTACAACTTTACAAGTTTCTAGCCAAGATACATATCCTGGTGGACCCAAAGCTATAGTGCTCAAAGCATAAAAAGGTAATCACTACATGCCCTCTGCCTCACTTTCGCTTGTCGTTGAGGCTTCCATTGCCAAATCTGCATATCTTATGACGAGGTCGTCCAAACGCTGCTGCTCTGGGTCGTCCGCTAGATTCAAGATCTTGATTGGGTACTGGCCTTGTACGTGCCTGGCGCGCAGTTTACTCGTTGCTAAGTCCTCCTTACGAATATCGGTGTATTGGTGCATGATATGCGTTTCATGCGGACGCATATCGCCGCAAACAATATGAAATATTGTGTAGGGTAGATAATAATTACATCCTTGATCATATAAGCCCTTTCCAGCAAGAACTAGCGTTCTTTGGATGTCCTCGAGCTCTGTTGGCGACGGTTCAACGGCAGATACGGTCAGTGACTTGAGCCGATCAAGAGACAGAAAGGCCAGGACTGCAAGCCCATGGGTCAGATAAGTATCCGATTTCTCGAACCCGTGACGGAGGTAGTAGAGCCTGAGGATCGTTTCAAAGCATGCTTTGGACGAATTCACGACGGCGGGGAGGTCATCTAACGGTGCTGGAGCCGTGTACTGCTCTTGAGAGCTGATTACAGCTTCGCAAATATTGATCAAAATGTTATGATACACATAGCTACGATACAACGTAAGCGAGTGCTAATAAAAACTCTAGTTGATCGAGGTAGATCTCGGTAATGTAGAATGAGCAATGCGGAGGACTAGTCAAGGAAACATATCACACTTACTGTAGTTTGAGCTGGAAAGGAAACACAATCTTTTCCGGCGCCAACTGTGATGGCAGCGTAGAGTGCCAGGCGATTAACTCTGCTGCGTAGTCGATAAGAATTTGGGACGATGGACCGTCGGAAACGGCATTATCTCTATCAAACAGATAGCGGCCAAGTTTGACAACGATGACAGCCATTTTCATTCGCGCGGAAAAGGTACTTCCGAAGTTCATTGGGTACATTGTCTGAGACAATGGATAGCGTAGCTGAAAATCGCCATACCATGCTGGATTCTCCTGGAAATCGGGCAGAGGTGTCTTTGGCATCTCTGGAATCAGTGGAGCGATCATAAAATGGTAGCATTGTAACGAAAGCCAAGAATAGATGCACCAAGCAGTAAACCCGTAGGCTTGTTGCTTGCGCACGCTTCTCAGTGAGCTGGTTTGCCCAAAGATATTCAAATCGTGCGCCATAGACAAAGCTTGGACGGCGTACGTCATGCCTAGCTTATCCATTGAGTTCATGTTGTACAGAATGTTCATAACAAGCCCAGCCCGAACAGTGGTTATCCGGCTTTTTTGGTGGCGTTCTTCTTCCCAAAGTCGCCGTGCTTCGGCAAAAAATTTGTAGTTTAGACTCTGGGGATTCCAGTATTCACGGCGGTCAGTTAGCGAGATATGGCAATTCTAAAACATCAACATGGTCCTGGACAACAAGGTTGGAAAGCGACTTACACAGGCTTGAGCTAAGACCACGTTTACAAGTAGTGATGAACAGTACTTTTCAGACCCGGATATCATATCGGCAAGGAAAAGGTCCTTTTGAAAACACGTAAACCACACATACTCGTATTGAAAGTAGAGTTTCAGAAGAAGCCGCATGAGATTGTCATCCTTTGAGACTTGAGTCCACTTCGATGGAATCACCGAATCCAGTCTATGATCGATGATGCTGGCAGACGAATATGGCTTGACGTACTCCGGCCTATTCTGAATGGTGGCTGATGAATTGTCAAAGGATGCCTGGTATAGTGGAGAATGCAAGTAAGAGTTTCTGGGATATTGTAGGTGCGCCGGCATCTCCTTACGAAACGGAAAAACGTAACGATATCTTGTTTCTGGTTCCACTTGTAGTTGAAGGAGGACGTCGCCTGTCGTCAGGTGAGACAAGATGGTCTCAACATTGCCGCCCTCGCGCAGACGTTGAAATATCGCTTGTGCGTCAGCCTCCGGTCGCGACTGCAGCGCACGTATAAAGTGCTTCAGTGTTGTATACTCGCTTTCGAGGCCATTGATTTGGTCTTCCATGTGACTGTACTTCCGCTTTAGGTCAGAGCGCGTCAGCTCGGGTGCTTTAGCCTCGTAAACGCATTCTGTTCTATTCTCTACGCACTTCGAACATTTCGGTCGTTCACCATCACACTATGTGGTCAGAACCCAACGCAGAATGCTTTAGGGAAGTCTTACTTGGGACTTGCGTAATCTACAGCCTGTACATGCTGGCACGAGTTGTGATTGTAATAGCAAGTTACCATCTTCAAAGTGTTTTACGATTGTTCCAGTGTCTTCCCCAGCTCGTATCTGGGAGAAAAGCTAGGTAGCATCCTGCTCTGGCAGTGTCTTTACAAGGCTAAGTAACTCTTCATGCGCAGAACGACGGTTTTAAAGGTCTTCATATCTTTGCCTAACCTTAAGCGCTTCCATTTGAGGATACCGGCAGACTGTGTTACGTCTGGTGCATGCTGTGCATGTTAGTTCTTCTCCACTACACTGTAGCCTGCTTAGCTCTCTAGTGTATGCTTTGCTAGTCTATAGCATTACAACATTTGACTTTTAGAGGCGACAGGCTTCACACGCATATGATACTTTCTGTCTCTTCTGCTTTGGCGCTGGTGGATGACTCCTTTGGAATCCTAGAATCGCAGGTAGTAGTGGACGGAGAGGGGCACTCATGATCGGTATGTAGAATTGTGGACAGAGATCATACTAAAGATAAGAAGCTAGAGTAAAGATGGATGGTTTGTACAAAGGGCAAAAAATCCATAAGTTTGTCACGCCAAGGAGCTATTTTGCATGTACATATGTACGCCCCTCACTACTAAAAGAATCAGATCATGATAGTAAAATTATCGTAAGCAACACAACAACTACTTAATAATAATATACGCAAATTTCTATAGGGCTGTATTATCCTTTTAAGTTTACCTAGTAAAAACTATAAGCTTAATAAGAAAATATGTTAAAATATCAATAGGGTCGCCGAGCGTAGTGCCGGTGCCATGGCCCTCGATGTGCTGGGCACGGCTGCTAGGCACCGTTAGCCCGGGCGCTGTACGGCCGCCATGATTCACTGCAGTACCGCGTATAACTTGTCTGGTCCTCAATGAGAAGTTTTTGGGGCGTTTTATTGGTGAGGCTTTATGTAAGATTACGTTGTCAAAACTGGAGTGTGTTCAAGGGCATCAATGATGGTTTCTATGGTACCACATCGAGAATCATTGAGGTTGCCCAGCAAGGTTGTGGACACTTTATTCCTGACCTATTATTCCTGTCAGAAACAAAAAGCGGAGTGCAAACCAGTCTTCTGCCAACCCACCCAACGGAGATAAGGAATCTATACGGTCCACAGCACCCTCCCCTCCCTCCGGTATTGTGCATGTACATGGGGGCGGGCGCTCACTTCGATTGTTCAGCATAATGTTCGCATTGGCCGAGGTCTTACACCACTCATGAACTGATGTTCATCGGTCCAGCCGAACCTAGTTGAATTCCTGGATTTTGGTTCCACATCATCTGCTTTGGGTGGAGGTAACTCTAATGATTGCTATACGCGCAATTTAGTTTATCAATTGTCATCTTGGCATATGCATTTGCCCAAATGCAGAAACTGGATGAAATAATTCGAAATAATCATTGTTTATTTATATAGAACAAACGACTATCAGTCTTCTGCAATTCATACTCTGAACTATGCCGTCCCATTCCAACATGAAGCATTATCCAGCAGTTTTGGATTCCCAGCGGAATCAATCAGACGTTGTTGATAAAGAGTCAGTGGGCTTTAACCACTTCAACAGTCGGCAGGCATCTCCTGTTCAGACTTCGAACCAAGCTCCGGACAATATTGCTCGAGCTAGTATCGTTACGCCCCAGGAGTCAACAACTGTCGAAAGCGATGAAAGGTACCTTGTACTACCAACCGAGACTACTTCATTACTAAATGGAGATGAACCTTCCACTTCATATCTGCATTGGAGCACTACATGGAGAGGAGAATCCAAAATGATAGTGAAGTCTTCGGGCCCTCTTATCATAACATTCGTTCTGCAGTACTCGCTTCCGATAGCAAGTATTGTGACACTAGGGCGCATAGGAAAAGTGGAGATCAATTGGTGCTGCCAGTCTAGCCAGCAGTACGTTTCTTCTCTGTGAACACCTTTATATACAAACATACTACTGCTTGACTGACTGAAAATGTATTAGTGTCCGCATCTATCACTGGATACGTCGTGTACACTGGTCTGGCCTCTTCGCTCGACACCCTTTGCTCGCAACCATATGGCGCTGGACGCTTTCACTTAGTCGGCCTTCACTTCCAGCGCATGCTGTACTTTCTTTTGATCGTCTCTCTACCAATCGCCGCGCTCTGGTTCCTGGCTACCCGCATCCTCCTAGCAATTGTTCCTACAGAAGAAGAAGAAACCGCGCGTTTGGCGGGCCTTTACCTTAGGATTCTTGTCATTGGTACGCCCGCCTACGCCACCTTCGAAGCTGGCAAACGCTATCTGCAAGCCCAAAGCCTATTCAACGCCACAATGTATACCCTACTCTTCTGTGCCCCATTGAATGCTTTCATGCACTAACTATTTGTCTGGAGACTATGGGGGTTCATAGGGGCTCCAATTGCCGTCGCTACAACGCACAACTAGATGGCCATTTTGCTCATAGTATCAATATATCCGATTTTTAATGGATATCAGTGTTGGGGCGGTTTTAACCGGAACGCATTCTCAAATTGGATGCCAATGATAAAACTAGCTGTACCTGGGCTTATTATGCTCCTCGCAGAATTTCTCGCGTATGAGATTTTGACCCTTTCCGCAGGCAGACTCGGTTCTACGTCGCTCGCCTCTCAGAGCGTTCTTTAAAGCATTACAACTATCATGTTTCAGGTCCCGTTTTCACTTAGTGTCGCATCTTCCACACGAATTGCGAACTTGGTTGGGGCAAGGGAGCTAAGTAATGCAAGGTTTACAGCTAAAGTAACCACAGCCTTTGCAGTCTTGGTTGGTCTATTCAACTTCCTTTTTATGGTTGTTCTGAAAGGATATATTCCACACTTATTCACGCATGATGAAAAGGTCGTCAAACTTGTATCGAATATTTTACCTCTATGGGCATGCAATTGTAATAGAATTCTAAGAGCTCTAGGCAAACAAAAGATCGGCGGGATCGTGGGTTTGCTTGCATACTATGTGGTAGGATTGCCAATCAGCATTGGAACAGGTTTCAGCGCTGGATGGGGGTTATTTGCACTGTGGACGGTAACTAATCCCCCCTCTCTGACTGCCCATGTTCTATTTTATAATCAAAAATACCCAGCAGATATTAACTGAAAGTCGTACTGGGTATTGCAGTCGCTCCTGGGATTTTTTTGAGAGTATCTTAATATATAGGATCAGTTGGATGCAAGTATTAAAAGAAGCAGAGCAACGAAAACTGCATAAGCTAGATTATATATTGATGTAAAAGCATTTTGATATACATTGTCGGTTGAGTCTACAACCGCAGTGTATAACTATTGCACGAATGTTAAGAGTGTTTTCAAGACGATAGTCACAGTAATATAGCAAGTGGAGGCGGATGTTATTACATGCTAAGTACGCATCATCACATGGTCCTAAGGACTAGTTAATACAGAAGTGCTCGTACACACACACACACACACACACACACACACATCTATATATATTCTATTTGATTATTGTTATTAAAAAGTTTTAACTATAAGTAAATTATATAGAACATGGGGACTATCTTTTTTATACTTAGATCATCTTAGCTAAAGCAGATAAACTCAGTCTTCCTACTTCTGTAAATTGAATAAATGCTCTTCGCAATAAAATATAAATGGTATAAAATTTTATGGGCTTAACCTTTCCACTTTCCACCCCTCTGTGACCTTTGTATATCTAAATCGATCATGCAGCCTACTCTCTCTACCTTGCCAGAATTCAACGACCTCTGGGATAACTCTAATACCACCCCAAAATGGAGGGACCGGAATTTTATCTTTTCCCTCAAACCTCTTCTCCACTTCTTCTACCCTCGTCACTAACTCTTCCCTACTCTCTAGTACCTGACTTTGCGGACTCGCCCATGCTCCAATCCTCGAACCTCTGATTCTCGTATCGTAATAGACCTGGCTTTCTTCATCCGTCAATCTTTCCACCTGTCCCTCCACTCTCACCTGTCTTTCTACCTCCCTCCACCAAAATGTTAGCGCAGCCTGTGGGTTTGATGCTACATCTTTGCTCTTGCGACTTGTTTCCCAATTGGAATAGATAACGAAGCCGCGGTCGTCCAACTCCTTCATGAAGACCATTCGTGCAGATGGCTTTCCATCCGGCAGCGATGCTGTGGCTAAGGTGACAGTTTCGGGCTGGTAGACTTGTGCAGCCGTTGCTTCCTGAAACCATTTGTGGAATTGGGCTGTTGGTGAAGGATCCAAATGTTCTTTTTCCAGGGCACCGAGTTTGTATTGCGTGGCGTGACCAGGGTCGTTGGACCCACCTGTGGGTGCAAAAATGAGTTTGGTCGATGGAGCAGATGTACTAGGGTTTGCGGAATGCAGCATTTTTGTCGTTGAAGGTTCGCGATTTTGGCTTATGAGCCTGAAATGTGGAGATGGAGGGGTGCGAACGAAGGCTTTGGTAAGACTATTGCTTAAGCTTTGACGAAATATGTTGACGACGCCGGGAGATGGATGTGTCAGCGTTTGCATTGGAGATTGGCAAGAATGTCGGACTGAGGTTCCTTTGGATTTGCCCCCAGGGTGGTCGTGGGAGAAGCCGACGTGTGCGGAAGTGAAGTTGGTAGCACCTGGCAAGAAGTGGGGTGACGCAGTAGACTACCTAGTTAGTTAACTAGTCTAACTTAACAGCACCTTTCTTTGTATTAACTGCATTGTTGAACAATCCAACCTCAACCCTCCCGACACGCGCATTCACCACCACCATACGACATGTCCGCAGCACCTACGCCGCCCTTTGTCCAAACCCTTCTTGCACGCGCCCACTCACCAAAAACTGCAGAATCGCATTACACCGAGCGCGTCTCCAAGCGACCCCTCCACATCCGCGCGACAAGCCCTACGCCCTCGGCGCGAGCCCAACGCCGCCGAACCCTCAATACGCGATTGGAGAAGCAGCGAGCCCGAACAAAATTAAAACCTCGACCACTGTCCGCTGCGAGAAAGCGCGCGTTAGGTTTGAACGAGATTGCCAAGAACCAGCAGAAGTACAGCATCTACCAAGGGCTCCATGAGTTGTGGTGCGGCTACATGCGCGAAATCCTCGGCGTGTCGGCCGGGAAGAGGGCTTACGTAACTGCAGCACAGGTGGGCCAGATGCTTGCGAGTGCGGATATGCACGGTGCTCTCGTGGAAGTGACAAGGAGTCGCTGTGTGAGCCGCGTGGGCATCAAGGGCATCGTAGTAAGGGATACAAAGTACACATTTGAAATCATCACGGAGAAGAACAAGTTGAAGGTAGTGCCCAAGGAGCATTCCATGTTTAGATTTGAGGTGCCAGTCCTGGACCCAGGGGAGGAAGACGGTAGGAACAAGGAAGACGAAACCGATCCAAACGGATCCAAACCCCTGGTTTTTGAGGTCTTGGGTGAGCAAATCCAGGTGAGAGGATCCGAAAGGGCGAACAGGAAGTTCAGACTGCATTACCAGCCGGATATATGATAGTGCGTTCCTGTCAGATCGGAACCGGAAAACTACCAGAGCACCAACGAGTAAGATGGACAGTACTTGAAATTTCGATCTCCCGAGACAACCTTCCATCGTCTCTATTATGGGCCATAGAAGGTACCCGAACACCAACAGGAGTTCTTAACTGATGAGCCCGTGTCAAATTCTCTGCACGAGGCTCAACGTGGTTTCGCCTTTTTTGACTTCATGCGCATGCGCATGCGCAGGGATAGGGACAAAGAAGAGGAAAAAGACAAGGACAGGAGGATGATGGCCTGACATTGAACAGACCATAGCTCATGATGTGGGAATTTTTGGTCCCAATTACTGATAAAAACACTGTGAGGAGATGGGTGCAAAACTGAGCCAAAAGTCATTTGCCCAGATACCTCGATTAATGTATTATCTAACCCACTAGTGTTCTTCTGCTTGTATTCGTAGTGAAACTCAAGAAATGGTATAAGCCTCCGCTCCTGTTCCAAAAAGCAATTCCGGTTTTCTCTGGGCCAAATCAAGCACCGTCTGAGCAAAGACGCTATTCGCCCAAGCAAACCATGGTCTGGTGTAATCCCTCCCCATCTCGACGTTGACTCCTTCGTGAATAAGGCCGTTTCTACTCACGTTCTTCACCGCACTCAAACACTTCATGATCTCGGCATCACTATCGCTCGTCATGGCTTGGATGAGCACGCTCATGGGCCATGCGTGTCGTGGACCAACGTGGGGCCCACCGATCCCCCAGAAGTCCTCACCGGTAAGGTAGTAAGGGTTTCCTTTCTTCTCGAGAATCATTTTGCGGGTGTTTTTATAAATTTCGTCGTCAGCGGAAACAAAGCCAAGTAAAGGAAGAGCAAGCAGAGATGGCAGGTTAGCATCATCCATAAGGATCGATGACCCGAAACCATCCACTTCGAATGCAAAAACTTTGCCATAGGTTTTGTGCTGGACAACGGCATGTTCCCGGACTCCATCTTCGATAGTCTGACCCGCCTTCTGCAACCTTTCGGCAATGTCTTTCTTACCAGCTTTTCGTAGCATGGCAGCTGTTCGCTTGAGCTCCACACTCATCATGGCATTTGCAGGAATG
The DNA here is from genome assembly GCA_003073855.1 of Periconia macrospinosa. Taxonomy (NCBI): domain Eukaryota; kingdom Fungi; phylum Ascomycota; class Dothideomycetes; order Pleosporales; family Periconiaceae; genus Periconia; species Periconia macrospinosa. Next base: position 225,718 of record KZ805330.1, on the reverse strand, counting down.
AAAAAGCCCAGTATCGTCGCATCATCACTTGGTCGGAAGGCGCTTCTCACCAAGCCAGTCTCACCGTTGAGTGGATTTCCTTGGCCACCCAGGCTAAGGGTTTCGGTGCCGATATTGGTTTGACGTTGAAATCGGTATTCATTGCGTTGGAAGGCCCCCGTCACCGGGTTGAATGTTGGTCTGGACTGCTCCCTTAAAACGTCAAGAACAGAATCAAGGGCAAGCAGGAAACGCTCATTCACAAACTCAGTGGACCCCGTGTGATTGTGGAACTGGTTGGCAAGGGATAGGAAATGGGCCAGAGAATCGAGCTCGTATTTGCATTCAAACACGAAGGAGTTTTCGTAGGCTGGGTGCACATTGTCGCCATCGCCCTGAGAAGTTGGGTTTAAACCACTAGGCGGTGGAGGTTGGAAGGCATTGCAGTAGGGGGAAACAATGACATATTCCGACTGGGTATTGATGGCACCCAAGATGAGTTGGTGGATGTCTTTGTCCTTTTTCGCCAACAATTGATATTGTTGGAGCTGATTGGTGGAGTCGCGCAGCCATTCTGCATTTATGTCTCCCGTTACAATGAAACTTTGAGGGCCTTTCCAAGCATCCTTCTCCCATATATTTCTTGTTGGTTTAGGCTTGAAAGTGCCATCTACGTGCCATCGAACCGTAGTGTCGAGGGTGTTGGGGAATGCGTTCTCGAACAGGCGAGCTAGGTCCTTGTCCACCAGCTTTGTTTTCATGTCCTCGATAACCTTCTCGACCAAGGGAGATTCGAAAGTGCGGCAATAGGTGGACGGACGCTGGAAAGGTAGCTTGAGCGGGCCATCGGTGTAGGGTGGACTGGAGCAATCAATGAGCCCAAAAGTTTCATGACAAGTGCAATCTCACGTACTGCTGATGCATAGCATAGTTCTTGTAGTCGGGGCACGCGGCTCGGAATTTGAGTGGATCGATTGCAGGGTTGAGCGGTTCCTGACCGCCGCCTACATTGTTGGCGGTAGCAAAGGTAGAGAGTGCTAGCAGGCATACGCCTGAAGAGACTGCAGCGTTGGTTGCTTTCATGGTGAAGTCACGCCAGCGAAGGTGGATGGGACGAACAATTGGACGGGGATGGTCGCGAAGCAAGGTACAGTGAGCTGGACGGATGGATGGTTGTGAAGAGGCGGTAGGCGTGATGAAATTGCTCAGCGCGGCAAGGTGGATGGCATTGCTTTGCGTACTATCATACGTTTCATGTCCAATACATGACAGAGTGGACTGCTGGCGAAGATGGGAGGATAGGGAAGGAGAAGATGGTGTACATCATCAATGTATGATGCGAGTCCAGCTCCATTCCGTCTCCGTCCCCGCAATGGGAGGCTAACACAGACACAGTAAAGCGGTCGGCGTATAACGCGGTTAGCTAGTCTAGCCGAGAAACCCCTGCAACAACATTGCTGCATACCGCAGCTCCACTCCTCTCACTCTTCCTCACCCTTCTCATACCATGAAGCTCTCTGACCCACACCTCACCGGTACCAATTTATCAAAGCAACAGGACCAAAGTCTACAGAAGAAATGAGCGCACTCCCGGGCCTCCCCGGCCTGCCGGGCCTGAACCTTGGCGCCCAAGCCATCGAAGCTCTCAATCTCCCGCCAGTAACTTCGTCGCGCCAACAAGACCTCGCTGCCAACACAGAATACCGCTTCGAAGTTGGCTTCAGCCGCACCCTTACCATCAAGCTCGTCTCCGGCACTGCAGAGTACTTTGGAACCGAGCTCGCGCCTTCGCAAACCTACACTTTTCAAGGCGCAAAAGGCGCAGTCTTCACATGGCACGGGTGCAGGCTCGAGGTTGGCGGCGACCCAGAGTCTGAGTACGTTGCTGAAGAGACGCAGATGATGACTTGCGCAAATACGCATTTTGCCCTCGAGCATCTGCGAGACGCAGCCATCCAATCCGACGAACTAGGCCCAAGAATCCTTGTCGTCGGCCCCGAAAATGCTGGCAAGACATCTCTTGTCAAGACATTGGCCGCATACGCAGTCAAGACCCATCGACAGCCCATTGTCGTCAACCTGGACCCGAGGCAAGGCATGCTGTCGGTTCCAGGCTCTCTCACAGCCGCGGCATTTTCCTCACTTGCTGATATCCAGGAGGGGTGGGGGACCAGTCCGATATCAGGCCCTAGTCCTATACCCGTGAAGATGCCCTTGGTCTATCACTATGGCCTGAAGGATCCTGAGGAGGGCAAATTGTTCAAGCCATTGGTGACGCGGATGGGCTTGGCCGTGACCAGCAGACTGGTTGAGGACAAGGCGACTAGGCACACTGGCTTCATCATTGATAGCCCGGGCGCAATCAGCCAAGGGAAAGCAGGTGCCTACGAGAACATAGAGCATATAATATCAGAGTTTTCCGGTGCGTGTGATGTTTGTCTTCAGTGTGACAATGCCTAATCCCATGTCCTGTATCCCATGCTCTCCAACCCATACCTACAGAAACCTCTCGAATGAGAGAATCCCGCTAACAATGGACTAGTAAATATCCTTCTGACCATTGGTTCCGAACGACTGTACTCGGATTTGACCCGTAAATACTCGTCTCGCGCTGGAGAAGAACCCATTCGTGTTCTTCGCATCGAGAAATCCGGCGGCTGCGTTGATAGGAGCGAGGATTACATGCAAGCTCTGAGGCAGGCGCAGATCAAAGCCTACTTCTTCGGCCATACCGTAGAATACGCACTTGCGCCGCATAGCCAGACTACTGACTACAGTGACTTGAACATTTTCCGCATAGCCGAAAGTAAGTGTCTTGCATACAGCTGCATCTTTTTGCGATCTATTTCCCCCTGCCGTTACTCTTCTCATTCCCTATGTCTCGACTGTTCCACATGCCTTGTCTAGTCATTCGAGTGTATTCTCAAAGCTTACAGCCCCATTAGCTGCTGTTGACCACAACGATCCTGATGCCGACGCTCACGAGGTTTTTGGGTTCTCCCCTTCTATCTATGAAAAGGTCCCGCCTTCCTCCGACATGGTGGGCAAATTACTGGCCATCACGACCGCTGCGGCGAGTGATCGGCAAGAGTTGATAAGAGACTCAAGTGTGAGGGGTTACATGTGGGTTGCCGATGTTGATGAAGGAAAGAAGAGAGTTAAGGTCTTGTGTCCACAGCCTGGCATGGTGGTGCCCAACGCGCTGATCTTGGGGAAATGGCCGGAGGATGTTGCTGGGTTGGTCTAATCAAAAGCTGAATTACGAAGCAAGGGGGGCGACAATCGAGTCTGTCGCAGGCACAGTCTTTGCATGAGGAAGCGAGATGGAAAGGATCTTCTGGGAGACGGATCGAAAGCATCCGAGGTAATCCATTACCCCGGTCTTTACCGTGTGATATTCAACCAAATCAAATTAAATTTTGCTAGGGTTCCTCCTCAGCTGCCTCCAGCTCCTTATTCGTTGTGTCTAGCAGTTCTTTTAAGATGGTTGCTGTACTCCTCATCCCCCTCAGTGCATTCTCATCATTGCCTTCACCTTTCCTCCATGTCGCATGTGCAAAATCAATCAGTTTGACAGCGGCCAACTTCGGTAAATCCTCTTCTTCGTCATCGTCCCCTTCCTCGTCTTGAGCGCTCAGTGATCTCAACGTCTTCTTTGTCTTGGCATACTCGTCCACATCGCCTTCATACACTAGCAATATCGACGCAGAGTACATCCTAGACTCTTTTTTCTCGAATACGGAAATAATGTCTTTGACTTCCCCAAGAAAGAATGCTAAAATCTCTTGTGCACGAGCCAGCTGCTTGTGAGATTTTCCTTGGGGTAAAACATATGCTTCAAAGCCTTCCTTGATGTCTTGAATGGAGAACTTTCGACCATACATCTTGTTGTAAACCCAATAGCCATTTTCGCCGCTGCTCTCGACGTAGTCTTTCAGGTCGGAAGGCACCTCGGGAACAGATTCGCCTTTCCAGGTGCGCATGCCTGCAATTCGGAACCCTAAACTCCCGCTCGTAGTGCTGTTGGCCACCTCATCCAGCCTAGCCCTCTTTTCTGGCTTCGCCTTCTCATCCCACAACTGCTTGCCCAGCTTCAAGTCCAAGACATTAGGCTGCTTGAACCCATATGTGATATTTTCCAAAACAATGTGCAATTCGGTGTCGAGCTTCTTCCCGTGGAGACGCTCAATAGTGCCGTCGGTTGTGGTGATTGTGCCAGATTCGGCCACAGCCTTGCCTGCATCCTGGTCCTTGGTGAGGGACAGCTCCCCCATGAAAGCGGGGAAGTGGGGAACCAGGTCAGGGTGGTTCGAATTTACAGATTCGTAGAAGTCGATTTCGGTCCTAGTGCAGGGCTTGACTACTACAGCACCGGTAGGATCAGAGAGAACACCGTCACTGTCGCGAGATAAGTAGACGTGGGAGGGTAAGCAGAGAGCAGCAAACTTACTGGCCTGCCGCAGCATTTCCAAAGGCTTGAAGCGTAGAGGTATCAAAGGCTTTCTTGGACATGGTGAAGGGGGACACAGGAGAAAAGCCGGGCTGAGGGAGAGAGGGAATGCAATGGAGAGAGAACAGAGAGTGGGAGGGTACACAAGAAGGTAGTGTGGGGGGTAAAGCATAAGCTTCACCCCGCGCGCGAATGCAGGGACAGGGGGCCAGGGGCCAGGAACGGTCTCCCGCGGTAGCGAATTCTCTGGATAATAAGCCCGTGCGGCGCGAGGGCTTTTGAACTCAATATCAACCTTTAACAATGTACGCTATTACAATAAAATAGTCAGCTTCATATGAGTTATTATAATATTTAAAGGCCCCAAAATCGATGCAAAATTACTAGTAATTTGGGTGGGTTGCGCATACTCTCATCACCTCCTACTTGTAATGCTCACGATATCTGACCATACTAGATACGTGCTATGCATGCAACTATGTGAATATGAATAGATACATGTATACAAACATTGCATACATATGGCCGCGTGTTTCCAGATGAGCCACTTCCTCGGCCATGTCAAGTGATTGATGCAATGCACCACCCATGTATGTTAAGTGCGGTAAAGGTGGAGGGAGTCGCACAGTACCTAGGTGATAGGTAAATACACGTGCACACGTGATATCGTTCTCATCCCGCCTGCCTCCCCAAGTTGTCGTGCCCTGTCACCGCCAGGCCTGCCTCGCCAACGCTGCGGCCCACCAATAAGAGCCGACTGTCCTGTGTAGGTGCACATATAAAGCCACCCACAGACCTGCTACATCACAACAATCAACCATCAACCTCCGAGCACTTTCTATAGCCAGTGCTATTGTTACCATCGGTTCGTTGCCATGGATCCACCTATCGAACAGACAGCGCCAGACGACCATCCCGAGGGAGAGGCTATTCGCCGACAAGTTGAGTACTACTTCTCAGACGAGAACCTCCCAACCGATCTACACCTCTTGAAATGCTGTGGGGGCCGGGAGAACCTGCCCGTATCCATATCCCGCACCTGCGGCTTCAAGAAGATGCGCGGCTTCAAGCCCAAGCGTGATGTGGTGGCCGCTCTCCGAAAATCCCCTTTCCTTGTGGTTTCGGACGACGGTAAAATGATTAGCAGGAAGATTCCTCTCAAAGGGCCTTGCGCACTCGATCCGGACTTCTACAACGACGACGAGATTGCGTACGATCCACGGGTGAGGATACCGGCGGTTCATCCTGTCCCACTACTACCACAGCGTAAGATCGAGAACCCTGACGGTATCAGCAAGAATATGCTGAAGCCAACCGGCTTTGAGGATACTTACGCGGAGGGTCCCATCACACCCGCTGAAGCTGAGGAAGAGAATGCCATGTATTCTCTCGATAAGCCCTTTGTTGAACGCATTGAGCTTGCGATCCAGCGCTTCAAACAAAAACGGCGCATGCATGAGATGTATGCCCTTGTCTTCAGCAAGTGGATGCGTTTTGGTGGAGTCGATTCCGGACCTCGCATGTTCGGCGCAGTAACAAAGCAGCAAATGGCTGAGATGAATGCTGAGGAGATTGCGAGGGCCACAGCAAACCACAACGTGCCATGGGATAGGGCTGATGAGAAACACTGGGTTGTCGACTTCAACGGTGTTGCAAAAGCATTTTTGTAAGCCATGTTCCCCCGCGCTGCAGTATCTCTTCCCCAAATGACCAGCTCGCTGACATTCTTTTCTAAGATCATCCTACTTTCCCATCCACCTGGCACTTACAGCTGATAGGATCAAGAACGGTTGCCAAGTTCTTCGCTCTTTCTACAACTATCTTCTGTACCATAACGTTTGCCCAGAATATCGTGGAGACATCGAAGAGGCTCGCGCCTTATGTGATCTCGCAGAAGTAGAGTTGTCAAGGATCGATAATGCAGGTTCTTCACTTCCAGGAAGCTTCAATCTTGCTGCCAGCACCATTTTGGGAGTTTCGAAATCAGATGCCTATGCCGGCTTTCAAGATTGGAATGTCGAAACTCATGCGGAGGGGTTGACTCTGACGGATACAGAGTTGAGATATGAAGAGGCGAAGATCGTATTCATGTCGGGTATTGCCATCATAGGCACGGACAAACAACAAGGCCTCATGGATGATATTGACGGCAAGACTGTCAAAGTGCTTAGCGATGACACAGTTGGCATCGAGGTCACTTCTATTGCTCCTTCTACACCGAATGTCCGAGAGCATTACAAGAAACTGAACAAGGATTATGCTCCTAAATTGCAGCTTGAGCCACTTGGCACCTTATCATGCCGGTCCTGGGAGATCCCCGACTACGTCGAATACGACTTGCCCATGGACAAGTACCCCAACGGTCGACCGAGGAAGTCGGAGAAAAAGGCGTACCGGTTTTGGGTTGAAGATAGCGTGCTGGAGAAGTGTTTTCCGGGCATGAAAATGAACGCCAGGATTCTTACCTTGAAAGACAATGTCATGGTGTTGGTAGAGGTGAAGGAAGTTTTTTGTAGCTTCGTGAGTTCACATTCCGCGTCTCAATAATATAGCTGTATACTAACTTGGTGTTGTAGTATACATGGTTGCCCAACGAGCTGGAAATGGGCAGGCAGGGTCCAAAAGGCGTGGCTATCAAGGAACGGGAGGCAGAAAAAGCGGAGAGTGCTTTGAAGGAGGCCTGTGATGTGGGAGGAAAGGCTGGGGAAGATGAGTCCGATCTGGAGGACGAAGTCCAAACCTGACTTAACTTGGAGGCGTGTGAGAGAATAGACGTGGAGCGAGAACATATTTCTCCTCTACAGGCTATCCGAGCACGAATGCGGGTTCTCACACTGACTCAGATCAGCGTGTGCTAGAGCTTGAGGTCTATGGAGAATCATATGCTCTTCGAACATTCCGGAGAAAGCTTCCGTAGGGTAAGGCGCACAGGTAGTGACAACTTAAATTCGAAATTTTTCGGCGGCCGTGGTACGCCGTAGCTTCCTGTTATCGATATATCCTTTACCCAAACACCGTCGCTATGCATCATAAATCAAGGATACCATTTGGAGTTATGCTCGACTCCAACTTTTAACCGGCCATCTCGACATCAGCATGCTTTCTTTTCCCGCCAGCTCCCTCCAACCCTTGAGCGTTACCATTCTTTTCGAGATTTTCAATGAACACCTCTTTCATCACACTAAAGCTTCCTTCTGCTGCTTGTGCCGCTCCCTCAATGAGAGAATCTGCCGCTTCCAAACCCGCATCCCCTCTGAGCCATACCTCAGTGACCTCGTCTCTTGAATGCAGATAACCAACTGCACATGCCGCAATTATATCTCGGTGTTCGGCCGGAGAAGGGTCCAGTACGAGAAGTCTTCCATCAGCCGAGGGATCTTGTACAAAGGCGGCAACACCCCCAGAAACCATATCCACACAATCAATGCCTGCATCTATAATCGCGGATCCGGCGGCCGTGATGCAACCGGCCAACACATTCAATAGACCCCAACCACTGCCATTACTTCCTCCCTCTTGACCCCACCACGCGCCCTCATCGCCTTCCAAAACTGTAACGACAATCTCCACTCCACTTTTAGGCCATCTCTCACCAATTATGACGCCCCTAAGCGCAGTTTCCAGATGGACTCCCAAGTCTCTCTCCGCCGCGTCGCGAATGTAACCTCTGCGATGTCGAGTTGCGAAGGGAGCGAACTTGACGGTGGTGGATAGAAGCAGCGTAGGACTGAAAGGCGCGGAGCGGGGGAGTGGTTTGGGGCCTTGGACGGAGGCCGCAATTTTTAGAGAAGAGGTTGGGGGTATAAGAGTCGCGGGGTGCGAGGACGGCGCATTGGGGATCTCGAGGTACGCAGAGCCTGATGCTGAGGGTATTATAGAGGTTTGGAGGACTATGGAATAGTTAGTGAAAGCTCGCGTTTTTCTTAGTCACCAGACGGTTAATCGATTTATGGAAGATTTCTATAGAATCATGACCACTTACAGATCTTGCGGAGTTCCTTTGGAGCTCTGATGCGCTGAGGTCGCAGCTCCTCCAAATAACCTGGCTCTTTCAAAGCTTTTGAGAACACGGGCGCAGATGTGCCACCGCTCGGTGCATTTATTCGTCTCCGATCTGAGAGCGCTGCCATGTTCTCCAGACTGATCGTGTTGTCTGCTGAGAAGGCTTGCACAAAGCGTGGGGGGATTTCAATGAGTGCTAGCTTTGCATAGCGAAATCTTGGCACGCAATGCCAAGATTTCGAGGTTTTCGCAGTATTTTAGCCGCGAGCTATCTCCATTCCTCTTCCTCCTCCTCACCGCAGGCAGCGCACCTTGAATAGATGGGAAATTCGAGGTGCGCGGGCATCGCTCCTGGTACGTACGTCGCTGTTTTCCTCCGTCCTTCCTCTCCTTCGGCCTTCCATGACTGATACTTCTGAACTGTTCGTGCGACAACAATGAGCTGTGAACATGCACCACCAACTGATCCTCTTGTGCCCTTTCTCTACGATTTCTCAAATCATGGCTGGGATCAAGTACTGACTCCGCTTCAACAGGTATTCTCCCATCATAGGACTGCCAACCAGTAAGTTTTTCTTCTCATCTTCGTTTGATGCCTAGCATCTATTTCCATATGATGAGTGTTATCTTATCAGTTCTGCTACTGAATTTCAGTTGAAGAAATCTCATACCAAGCTTACCATTGTCTGATTTTTGCGTCCCCAAAGCTGTTTCTATCCTTCGTACGGTGGACAAGCTGCTCACTAACTCTACCTGTAGACTCCGGTTGAAGAGATGTATGTCACCTCGCATCGTGTTGGCCTCGAGGTACGTTCAACCTTCATTTCCCCTTCCGCCAGGACGAAAACTAGTCTATCCATTCAACGACATCTGTCGCCGGGTCACCCTCCCGCACTCTACCGGTCACGCAATGCGTGATCGGGATGATGAGTTGTGAAGTTGCGCTGAAGGTCTGCCAACGGCGTGTAATTGTGGTCTCCGTTGCTGAAGAGGGTGGCGGTCCGTCTTGGGCCATTACCCTTCTAGGCCGGCGACAGGGCATGACTAAACACGGCTTTCTGAGCGCCATACCTCCCCACGTTTGTGCGTTGTATTACGGTGCGAGCAATGCTGACTTGGTCACAGTTTTACCGCCATTGATATTTGAGGTGCGTGGCAGGTGTTGCTTGTTCGCAGCAGTCTGCACACCCATAGGTGCAGCCAATGGCATCCGGTGATTTGTCTGTCACAAAGTGTGCACATGTACTCTTACGAAGGATGCTATTGTCGGTGAAGCTTGTGTGCGACGTGCAGCTACGCATGAGACTTACTTGTAGGATGACGCATCTGATAGGGTTTCATACTGTACATGTAGAGTTGATATAAGCATTGCTTGCATTATCTTGGCTTGGTTGGGTTTGCAGAATGCCAGAATGGCGGTATTAGATAGATGGAGCCGAGGCAAAAGGCCGGATGAAATTGGCGTCAATCTTCATTTCATTAAAAACTCGCGCTTTGAATGTGATTCTCCTTCGCAATCTTGCGCAACGGATGCCAATGGGTACTCAGCCGTTGATAGTAGGTGGCAGATGCCCCCTGCCTTTGTACCTATGGATCTCTTCACGTCGATGCGTGAAACGTCTGTTTAGGGGCTTGGCGCGGTGACGGTCAGGACTGCGTATGGTTTGGGTTTGTACTTACATACCAGTACCTTTCATAGGGCGAAGGTTGTTGTTCCATTGAGTATTTTGATTGATGGATGGATGGATGTATTGATTGGTTGATTGCACTGTCAACCCGGGCCTGTTGAACAATTCAAATGTTTCTCATTGCATACATGTACATACATACGTACTTGGCTACGTAAGTAACGTAACTGTAGGTAACGTGTGTACATGTAGTTACCTACCTAGGTAGTGCTGTTACAGATGGACTGTACAGGTACTACCTACTAGGGCGCAAGAAAGTGCAAGGGAGGACCACCCATCCAGACAACGGTGGCCTTAACGTTTGTTGGTTGTCAAGGTTAACGACGTTAGCGAAATCCATCCAATTCCAGCCGTCAACCACGCATCCATCCATTTGCCAGACAGTGCTGAGAAGGAAAGCTGGGGCCAAGCCGAAACGGGCATCGGTATTACTGTTACTGCGCAGTGCGGGCTGTCCACCTACCTCCCACGCCTTCATCGCCGCAGACCTGCCCGTCCAGTGTCCACGCACCGTCCATTTCTTGCCGTCCGCTGCCGTCGCAGCATCAATTCGAACCGCTCGACCACCCTATCATACTTTGCTGCAACATCTCCGAACTCGCCGTTGTTCCCGCTGTGGTCTGTCAGCTCGCGCGGGCTACTGGTGACCGGGGGGTGTGCGTGTGCCTGCGTCCAAAGGGATACCCTCTCGGCGTAACCCTCCAGTGTTCCTTCCTCCTGGATGCTTCCCTTACATTCCGACTCGAAGATGCATCGCCATGCCTTTTCCAACGGGCATGCTGCATACCCATCCGTGGGCGGCGGCAGCACCTTTTCCATCCAACCTCACAAGTACGTGCGCCGTTGCCATGTTCAACACCCCTCTGCCGTCACATGTTGCTGCGCAGTTGCACCTTCATGCCTCCTGGCGACACGACACTAATCTTCATTGCCGCTGCAGATTTCAACCGCGATCACAGCCCGCGCTGAGGCGGCGGAGACAGCTCATTCAGCGATTGCTGCTCATCGGCTCCATATTCTGTACCGCCCTCTTCTTCTTCTTCCCTAACCTCCGACCGAACCTGGGCGCCGGCCCCCTCAGCTATCTTGGTGCCGGCGAGGACACCCAGCTAGAGACCGTACGATACTACGATTTGAGCAATGTACAGGGCACTGCGAGGGGGTGGGAAAGAGAAGAAAGGATATTGCTATGTGCCCCCTTGCGAGACGCTGCGAACCACTTGGACATGTTTTTTGGCCACCTCAAGAACTTGACCTACCCGCACAATCTCATTGATCTGGCGTTCCTGGTTGGAGATTCCAAAGACAACACACTTGCCAAGCTGAACGAGAAGCTCGAAGATCTCCAAGCCCATCCAGACCCAAAGCAGACTTTCGGAGAAATCTCCATCTTGGAAAAAGATTTCGGCCAAAAGGTGAATCAGGACGTCGAAAGCCGACACGGTTTTGCCGCCCAGGCCGGCCGACGAAAGTCCATGGCACAGGCACGCAATTGGCTTCTGAGCGCCGCGCTCCGACCAACCCACAGTTGGGTGTATTGGAGAGATGTCGATGTCGAAACTGCGCCTTTCACCATTCTGGAAGATCTCATGAGGCATAACAAGGACGTCATTGTTCCAAGTAAGATAACAAATCCTACAATTGAATGAATCCCCGTTGAACGGCCACTGACAACTGCAGACGTTTGGCGACCCCTTCCCGATTGGCTTGGTGGAGAACAGCCTTACGACCTCAACTCCTGGCAAGAATCCGAGACAGCACTCGCCCTGGCCGATACTCTCGATGAAGACGCTGTCATTGTTGAGGGTTACGCAGAGTATGCCACGTGGCGCCCACATTTGGCTTATTTGCGCGACCCCTATGGAGATCCGGATATGGAAATGGAAATTGATGGTGTGGGAGGTGTTAGCATCTTAGCCAAGGCGAAAGTTTTCCGTCAGGGCGTCCACTTCCCCGCCTTCAGCTTCGAGAAGCACGCTGAGACCGAAGGTTTTGGAAAGGTGGGTAGTATTGTTCAAGAAGGTTAATATTTTACTGACCAAGTGTCGTAGATGGCGAAACGTATGAAGTTCTCTGTTGTCGGCCTTCCTCACTACACCGTATGGCATCTATACGAGCCTAGTGTTGATGACATTCGGCACATGGAGGAGATGGAGAAAGAACGTCAACAAAAAGAGGCCGAAGAAAAAGCGAAAAAGGCAAAGGAGGATAAGATTCGGAACCAGTTTGATGCGAAGAACAAAGACTGGGAAAAGGAAAAGGCGGAGGTCCAGGATATGCAGAAAAATGAGGAAAAGGAGGCCGAAAGGAAGAGACAGAAAGAAAAGGAAGAACAAGAAGATAAAGCAAAAGCTCAGGCTCAGGCAAAGAAAGACGAGGCGAACCGGGAAGATACGAAGGAGGCGGCAAACCAGGCAAGGGGCTTCGTAAAACCCGATGAAATCCACGAAGTTCATGGGTCAGATGATAAAGTGAAGCCGGCACCTAGACAGTAAGAAGCTTCCCCTTTACGCAACAGATTACATGGTTGCTGACTATGTCTCAGACCGCAGCACCCGGAGGCCGCATAAAGCTCTGCTGTTCCACGTTGAATATGATCTTTATGACGATAGATGGATGGATCCGCACAATGGGTCTACGTCCCCGTAAAACATTGCAATGGAGAGGGTCTCAGCCATCATCCTCGGGGCGGCATCTCGGGCCTGTGGAGATGGAAAGTGGGTTGGCTGGACCGGTACCCTTTCACCAAACAAAACACACTTTCACATTTCTCTCTTCTCTTTCCTCTTGATTCTACTCGATTTGCAGGCGTCCTGAGGCCCAAGATTTTTTTTTTTTCTTTCTTTTTCTTTTCAGGTGCGGTTGGCAGGGATGTATATAACTAGACAGTGCATCAAAGGGGTGGCGTTGTTGCTTGGTACCGGGTCAAGTTGAAGCCGGGGAGGGCTATGTAATTATATCAATCTATCCAAATACCGAAGTATCATGCCGTTAAGCTCTCTGAATATTCAAGATATAGACGTAAATGGGTGATATGGATGTTAGGGATGTACTTCCCGACGTCTTGTAAAATGGTTAGCGCTGGACCCTTACCCTTGCACATACAAACATGTGGCTTCTTTGGGCCTGCCAAGAGCTAGCTCCCGGACTACCACTCCAAAGTTGAAGCTCACACATTGTTGATGCCTGCGACTGCTCCAATGAGACCACGGTCGCTACATAGCTGTTGACAGATGAGCAGATGCTGTCCCGAACAGTCCACTTGTCTTGTGAGAGCATGAAGTTTGCATGCCGAGCTTGCTGATCTGAACCCAAACCTTCGACCTTTGTACTCGTTCTCTAATATCGTAGCCTGTTCGTCTCACACGCGCCAAAAAGTTTCCCTTCCCGCGCCGCAAGAGACTCAAAATTTCCTTTCCAATCATGTCTACCGCCGACATTCCAAATTCGTCCACGGACACCTTCCATCATGGGGCAGCCGGTCTGCAACTCCGACCCATCTCTGTTGCCGTCAACCCAGTAGCGCTCGTGGTCACCGAATGCGTGACAGTCACATCGGCAATGCGAAAGCATGCCCGCTGGGCGCATTCTTCAGTGGCAGCCATATTGGGTGGCTCCTCCAACAAGACACCGGCTATTCAAAAGCGCGACCGAGCTGGCCAGGGCATTGTCAGCGGAGAGGGACAGCAGGAAGAGGCGGTTCCCAGTAGGTGGGGATTGCGCGGGAAGAAGGGCAAAAGCATGCAAGACAACCCTCTCATGTCTGCATTTGCGCGCTTAAGGAGCGAGCTCAAAGGCTGCAAAGACATCAAGACCTTCGATACGCCTTCCATGCTCCACCCCTTTCTACAGGTGATCCGTTCCTCCTCTACATCTGCCCCCATCACCTCACTCGCCTTGATTGCCATCACCAAATTTCTTGCTTACAACATTATTGGGCGCGATTCACCAAGACTCCCAGAAGCCATGCAACAACTTTCCTCAGCCATCACCCATTGCCGCTTCGAAGCTAGTGATACCGCCGCCGACGAAATCGTTCTCCTGCGGATACTGAAACTCATGGAAGGAATGGTTTCCGGGCCCTGTGGCGAAATCCTGGGCGATGAGAGCATATGCGAGATGATGGAGACAGGGTTGAGCATGTGCTGTCAGGCAAGGTTGTCTGAATTGCTGCGTCGGTCTGCCGAGATCGCCATGGTCTCCATGTGCCAGGTCATATTCAAGCGCCTGAAAACCTTGGAGATTGAATTCCCCGAAGAGCTCGAGGCTTTGGATGAAGAGCTAGATAACGATGAGAAACAAGATGGTTTGAAGATGGACCCTTCCATGGGCGTACAAAGCGAGAATGGACCCTCCAGCAAGGTTGAAGAGCCACAACAACCAAGTGTCTCGGAGAAAGGACAAGATGATACGGATAGCAATCCGCCCATTCCTACGGGCAGTACGTTGGATTTGTTGGCGACAACAGAACCAGAGCAGCCGGGCGGCGAGACCACCAGACCTTACTCTTTGCCATCAATCCGGGAACTGTTTCGTGTGCTTGTGGATTTACTAGATCCGCATGATAGAAGTCACACAGATACCATGCGTGTCATGGCTTTACGAATCGTGGATGTCGCGCTGGAAGTGGCCGGTCCTTCAATAGCAAGCCACCCTAGCCTAGCGAACTTGGCCAAGGACACCCTATGCCGGCATCTTTTCCAGCTCGTTCGTTCTGAAAATATGGCGGTTTTGAATGAATCGCTCCGGGTCGCTGGGACCTTACTTGCCACATGTAGGAGCGTTCTCAAGCTACAACAGGAGCTTTACCTATCATACCTGGTAGCCTGCCTTTTCCCACGCGTAGAAATCCCACTTGAGCCAGGCATTGAGCCCTCATTGTATGAAGGCGTTCCACAAGCTCCCGGCAGCTCCAGCGGTCGTTCTACCCCAGTTCCTGTCAAGGATCGACAAAAGCTCGGTTTGCAGGGCGGAGCGAGGAAACCCGATGCACGTGAAGCCATGGTGGAAAACCTTGGTGCTTTGGTGCGCATACCTTCCTTTATGGCAGAACTTTTCGTCAACTTTGACTGCGAGACTGATCGCATGGATGTCTGTATGGATATAATCGGTCTTTTATCACGAAACGCCTTTCCGGACTCAGCCACATGGAGCACAGTTAATGTACCACCCTTATGCCTGGATGCTTTGCTTGGTTTCATCCAATCCATTGCCGACCGGCTTGACGATGAACCAATCACTGAAAACTATCCGAGTCCTGACGAACTCCGTGAACAACGAGCTCGAAAAAAGATCATCATTCGTGGTGCCTCGAAATTCAATGAGAATCCCAAAGGAGGTATAGCATTTCTTGCATCGCAGGGCATTATTGAAAACCCAGATGACCCCAAGTGCATAGCCAAATTTGTGAAAGGAACAACTCGTGTTGATAAGAAAATTTTGGGCGAGTTCCTCTCCAAGAGGTCCAACGAGGCGCTACTTCATGCGTTCATGTCCTTGTTTGACTTTAAAGGTCTTCGCGTCGATGAGGCGTTGAGGCAATTACTGAATTCCTTCCGTCTACCAGGAGAGTCGCAATTGATTGAAAGAATCGTCACAGAATTTTCGGAGCAGTATTATGAACAGGCGCAACCAGAAGACATCGCTAACAAGGATGCAATATATGTTCTTATCTACGCTGTCATCATGCTTAATACTGACCAGCACAATCCCAACTTAAAATCGAAACGCATGGCTTTTGAAGATTTCGCGAAGAATCTCAGGGGCGTCAATGATGGCAAAGACTTCAATCCAGATTTTCTACGCGCCATTTTCGAGTCCATCAAAACTCGTGAGATTATCTTGCCCGAAGAACACGGAGACCGGCACGCGTACGATCATGCCTGGAAAGAGCTGTTGGTCAAGATCCAATCCACCCCTGATCTTATCATATGCGATACCAATATCTTTGACGCGGATATGTTTGCTGCAACCTGGAAACCGATCGTCGCGACTCTGTCGTATGTTTTCATGTCCGCCACAGACGATGCTGTCTTCTCTCGCGTGGTCACTGGATTTGACCAGTGTGCCCAAATCGCGGCAAAAGCTGGGCTAAGTGATGCATTGGATCGCATCATCTCTTGCCTATCGTCTATCAGCACGTTAGCACCGGACATTCCACCTAGCACTGCGCTGAATACTGAAGTTCAGGTGGAGAAGAAGAGTGTGATGGTTAGTGAGACGGCTGTCAGGTTTGGACGAGATGGAAGAGCACAACTAGCCACGGTGATCTTGTTCCAAGTCATCAAGGGTAGCGAAGCCTCAATACGAGATGGATGGAACCATGTAAGAAGACTACCTGTGAATATCAATGTTTTTATTACTAACAGACCCAGCTTATTCATATCATGGTTAATCTCTTCGTCAATTCGTTGATCCCTCCATACTTTTTATCATTCCAAAAAACCTTAGCACTGCCACCCATACCGCTACAGAGTCCTGCTCAGGTCATCGATCGCGCCGAACGACCTGCTGATGCAGGCATTTTCTCAGCCCTCACGTCCTATGTTTCTAGCTTCGCAAATGATGAACCTCCCGAACCCTCTGACCAGGAAATTGAGTACACGTTGTGCACAGTAGATACAGTCAAAGAATGTCATTTTGAAGACATCTTGGCCAATATTAGTCAGCTGCCTGTGGAATCATTGCGCTCCTTGCTCATGTCCCTGCTCGAGCAGATTCCCGAGGATGGTTCTCCACGCGTTATTGTGGTGAAACCGGAAGTTCCCCCACAACCAAGTCCACGCGCGAATGGAAATAGGGCTAAATCCAATCGACCTGCGTATGACCCTAGTCTAGTGTTTGTTCTCGAACTGGCGACCATGCTTGCTGTTCGAGATGAAGAAACTGTCAAAGAACTCGCTAAAGACGTTGCTGATGCCTTATCAACGGTGATTAGGAATGCTTCTCAGCTTCATCCTGTGGTTATTGCACGAGTAGTATATTACCTATTGATGATATTGAAGGCCAGCAATGTAAGTTGACGAAGGCTTTATAAGAGGATTTTGAAACTAACCCGCGTAGGATTACGATTTCATTAGGGCACCCATTCTACTTCATACCTTCTCCACTTTTGACAAAGATCTTCTTAAGCAGTGCGCAGATCCACTCCTGAAAGGACTCTCAGAGTGTTGCAAAGGACCTGTTGGTCTTCGCATTGAGTTGGCGAATTCGCCAGATTTTTGGTCCCTTTTGAACACGTTGCACCAAGTACCAGAAGCCGCGGGCGACGTGTTTCAATTAGTGGAAGATCTGACTACGTCATCGCAGCCTGGAATTACAGCTGATAATTATGAGGCGGCGATAGCCCTGCTGAACGAATTCGCAACTGCAGCGCAAGTCGGAGCTAGACAAGAGCAATTGCACGACCAAGCCATCAGGAGGGGGCAAACCCCCAAGTCAAAAAAGCCTGAGTACGCTCGGTCAATGCCAACACAGCACGTGACGTGCTAACTTGTGTGTAGGAGCAACGAAATAGTTGTTCGCGGTAGTAAAGCGATGACCATTGTGTTTCAAATGTCCAGTCGGGTGCCTACTTTCATTGAGCAGTCCCAGCTCGAGGCAAGAGAAGGTTTGCAAATGCAAGATTCTGTATCATGACGATTCAGGCTAACATCAAGCAGCGTGGACGGCATACTGGTCGCCTATTCTGAAGACGTTGACACACCAGTGCCTCAATCCGTGCCGCGAAATCCGCCAACACGCATTTGGTTCCTTACAGCGGACGCTATTATCGAACGAGCTTGCCTCTGAGGACCACAAAGAGTGGACAGCCATATTCAAAGAGGTTCTCTTTCCGCTCATAACGCAATTACTCAAACCCGAAGTATATCAGTCAGACCCCCTAGGCATGAGCGAAACGCGAGTGCGAGCGGCTACCCTGCTGTCCAAAGTGTACCTACATTATCTTGGCATGCTCTCCGAAACAGATGAACTTCTCGATCTTTGGCTCAAAATCATCACCATCATGGATCGGCTCATCAACAGCGGCCAAGGCGACAACCTGGTAAGTCATTCCCCACGAAGAACTGGATAGGATTCGGAATGCGTGACTAACATGACACAACACAGGAGGAAGCTGTATCTGAGAACCTGAAAAACATGCTGCTTGTCATGTCCAATGGCGGATTTCTGGCGCCACCAGAGCAAGAGCCTGACCGAGAAGAGCTGTGGAATGAAACGTGGAAGCGCATCAACCGGTTCCTACCCGAGTTCTTTGGCGAGCTGTTTCCCGAAGAAGCGAAGAAGCCCAAGAGTGAAAGGAGGGCAAAGGAAGATAAGGGAAAGGGCAAAGGCAAAGAGAAGGAGAAGGAGAGTTCGGCGAGGGCTGAAGAGGATGAGGCGGAGTAGTCATGGGCTGCAGGATTTGAATGAACAAGTAGTAGTAGAGGAAAGAAACGAGAAACAAGTTAGATGATGTACATACAAGTCGCTGGGATGAAGTGAAGTCGTTTACTGCCTCATTGGGGACACGTGCGCGATCATGTGACTGTAATTATGGGGCGGACTTCGGACATCAAACACTAGCTCCTAGGGCTCCAAATGTTTTCAGGCACAGTCGATCCCGCAATACAAAGTGATGCAGCAACGAGGGCCTGATTGGAGGGCCACGCGCACAGCCACGAGTCGGACATGGACATTAGGCCAACGAGAGCCTCGAGAGGGGGCCTGGCTGTTTCGACCTTCCTCCTGGGCCTCCACAATGCCATGCCATGCATCCATCCGGTGCCCGGCTCGTCAATATTAATCCCCGACGCCCTCTCCTCCCTCGTCTTGTCTTGTAAATGTTTTGATTCTCCAGTTCCTTCCTTGGATGCATTGTATCTCTCCATATTTTTAGATTCTATTTTTTCCTCCCCTTCTACTCAGTCAGTCCTTACCCACCACACTGCGCCAGTCGCCTTTGCTCCTTTATTCCTTCACTCTTTTGAAACCGCCACTCGTTTGCATCGCAAAAGAATCGCATCTTTACTTTTTTTTCTTCAACTTTCTTCTTGCATTGCTTCGTCAACCATCTACCAAACTACATACTTCAATCATGCGTTCAGTCTCACAAACACTTGCGCTTGCCGCAGCCCTCTTCACCAGCGTTGCCGTCGCAGTGACGCCCATCGAGGTCCAAGGCCGAGATTTCGTTGATCCCACCACCCAGAAGCGTTTCATGATCGTTGGCGCTGATTACCAGCCCGGCGGCCAAGCTGGCTACAAGCCCCAGGAGAAAAAGGACGCCCTGAGTGATAAGGAAACTTGCCTTCGCGACGCCGTCGTGCTCCAAAAACTTGGCGTCAACACAATCCGTGTCTACAACGTTGATCCCAAGTTAAACCACGATGACTGTGCGTCCATTTTCAATGCCGCAGGCATCTATATGATCATCGATGTCAACGGCCCTCAAAGCGGAGAGTCTATCAATAGGGCTGAACCCTGGACGAGCTACCACAAGGACTACTTGAACAGAATTTTTGGAGTCGTCGAGAACTTCAAAGCATACCCGAATACGCTTGCTTTCTTTGCTGCTAATGAGGTCATGAACGATTTGAAGACGGGCAAGATAAACCCTCAGTACATTCGCGTAAGCTGAAATTCATGATATGCTCGGGAAACAACTACTGAGCACAGTGAACAGGCTGTGCAACGTGACCTCAAGAATTACATCAAAACCCATGTCGACAGACGCATCCCCGTAGCTTATAGCGCTGCGGACGGTAAATATCCCTTAATTGTGAACCATCACACAAGCATCAATGCTGACTTGTCTAGTGCGTGAAATCCTCGAAGACACTTGGGCCTACATGCAATGCGACAATGGCGACAACTCCGACTCCGATTTCTTTGGTCTTAACTCTTACTCCTGGTGCGGGGGCTCAGCAACTTTTGAGTCGGCCGGCTATAACACCCTAGTCGACATGTTCAAGGATAGCAGCGTCCCCGTCTTCTTTTCCGAGTACGGTTGCAACGAAGTCCTACCGCGTGTTTTCGATGAAGTATCCGCTCTCTACAGCGACAAAATGAAGACGCTCAGCGGAGGTCTCGTCTATGAATACTCTCAGGAAGACAACAAGTACGGTCTGGCAGATGTCAACGCTGATGGTACCATCAAGCTCCGTGCCGATTTTGAGAACCTTCAAAAAGCTTACGCGAAGCTTGACCTGTCTAAGCTTGAGGCCCTGCAAACACCTATCAAAGCACCCAAGTGCGATGCCAAGCTCATCAAGAACAGTGCATTCGACTCCAACTTCACCATTCCCGCACTTTGCCCTGGATGCGAGGATCTGATCAAAAATGGCATCCAGAACCCCACCAAGGGCCAGATTGTAGAAGTGAAGGATACCAAGTGCCCCAAGGCTGTTTTTGGATCCAAAGGCGATGAATTGAAGGACTTGAACTTGAAGTTGGTTTCCAACGACGGCCCCAGCGTGCCCTCCGAAAACAAGACCAATCCAGCACCCACTTTGACCCCATCCAACAGCACGGTCTCGCTGAACGGCACCACATCTTCGAATGGCACGGCACCAGTGAATGGAGCGTCCGTGAACAGCACAGCATGCTCGAACAGCACGTCCTCCGGCAACTCCGCAACACCAAGCAACACCACCGTAGTGACTCCTGGCGCACCATCTGCGCCCTCCACCCCTGTTGTTCCATCAACAAACCAGCCGTCCGCCTCACCAGCTGCCCCGGTCTCGAGCCCAGCGCTAAGTACCAATGGAGCGGCCTCAGTCTTTGCTAGCGGATGGTCCTCAATGGTTGCTCTGGGCCTCGTGGCATTGATGGTATTGTAATAAGTTCTCGTCCCTCCGCGATTTATAGTTCATCAATTCAATGATGATTGGATATTCTTCTGAGCGACAATAGTTGTGCATACAGGGAGGTCGAAGTGCTGTAGTTGTAAGCCCATAATCTTTACGCTATGCAAATAGATCGATATACCCGGTACTCTTTCTCATCTTCGTTTATTACACGAGAGTCACTCGTGTTGATTTTAAGATTCTTATTTTGCCTTCAGAAATGTATATATTTGATATATTTGATATTTTTGTGAATTTCTTGTCTAATTGCTACTAGTCCTTATCCCCAGTGAGTGTACATTTGAGATAGCGAATCATTGCATAACTTCACGTGGAAGCTGTAAATGTTCGAGCGAAATGAAACTTTGCAGTCGGGCTTTTCACTTCTGTACATGTACATTATTAATCGCCATAGTTATGCAGTCTGCCCTGCCCTGCCCCTCTTCTGCTTCGGTTAGACTGGGGATGACATAGGGCGCCGGGCATTTCTCGGACCTAGCCTACAGTACCTATTTATCATGCCCTCAAAACCCCCCGATTGTGTCGTTGCTTCTTTCTACCTTCGTCATCTTGTTGTTAGTTCATGTCCTCACTCGCCCTCTGCACCATCTTGCGTCACAGCGCCTCTACCCTCACCATTCGTGGCTTACCATCTTTCATTGCGAGTACAAGATTGTTGAACCAAACCCCACAACTTTCTGTGCCCAGACTGAAAGCGTTCGGAAGCACAATGGCTAGCTTACCAGAGACAATGAAGGCAGTTCAGATTGACCAGACAGGCGGAGTCGACGTGTTACAATACCGGGATGTTGCTGTGCCCTCAGAACTAAAGGAAGGAGAGGTTCTAATCAAAAATGAATACATTGGGATCAACTACATTGACACGTGAGTCCTAGCCGCTTAATTCCCAAATGCATGCATGCTTCTCGCAAGAAAAATGTATACATTCAGTTTTGCGACATATATTCAAATGGCAATGCAAACGTTGATGATGAACAGTTATTTCCGCGGAGGTTTGTTAAACCCTGGGTACAGAGTCGTTATGTACTGAAACCACCCTGGTTGCATGAAGCTAACTTTGTACCCGCGATATAGGCGTTTACTCACCACCTTCCTTCCCCTACACACTAGGTCGGGAAGGTGCAGGCACCATTGCTGCTCTTGGGCCTGGTACCCCCTCTGATCTCAAACTCAACGGCCGTGTAGCCTACTTCTCTGTAGGAGCTTATGCCGACTATGTGCGTGTGTCTGCCGACAAAGTGATGCCTCTGCCCGATACCATCACCACCAAAGTTGCTGCTGCCTCTCCTTTGCAAGCTTTAACTGCCTTGACCCTCATCCGGGAAGCCCATCCTGTCAAGGCAGGCGAATGGATTCTAGTCACTGCCGCGGCTGGTGGCGTTGGTCTCTGGCTCTGCCAACTCCTCAAAGCCGTAGGCGCGAGGACAATAGCTACCGCGTCCACGGCTGAAAAGCGCGAATTGGCCAAACAGAATGGCGCCGAAGTAGTCTTGGAGTATCACGAGGACAATCGAGATAGGTTTGTGGACAAGGTTCTTGAAGTCACTGGAGGAAAAGGCGTTGCTGCTGTTTTCGATTCGGTGGGCCAGGCGACGTTTGACAGTTCCCTCAAAGTTTTGACCAGGAAGGGAACTATGGTTAGCTTTGGTAATGCCAGCGGGCCTGTTACCAACTTCGCTCTTGGGTAAGTTTATGTTTTCATACCCCCCGCCCGCTCCCCCAGCGCTGCCGATATATATTTAGCATCCATCAATGCGTGATATTGGCCACATGTTAACGGTGTGTTTAGCCGTCTCGCGGATAAGAACCTCAAACTTCTTCGACCGTCAGTTTCTAGCTACATTACATCACGCGAAGAGTTGCTACCATATGCCAATGAACTATGGAATTTTATCGAGAAGGATGGTTTGAGTGTCAAAATCCACGAGGTATATCCACTCAAAGACGTCAAGAGGGCAACTGAAGATATCGAATCACGTAAAACGTCTGGAAAGCTTCTGCTGAAACCATGAGAGCTTTTATCGTCATTTCACGACAGGATGTGGGATGGGAGAAGTGTTGAGGGAGATGTGAGGGGCTATGTATTTTTCTACCAATTTTGGGGAGGACTAGGGGACATAAAAACCTTTTTCAAGTCCACAGAATCACGACAACCACTTCCTTTTCCGAAAGGCTTTATAACAAGTTCATGTAATTCCCCCGAAAAACCCAACCCAAAACTTGAAAACAGAAATACTCAGACCGACTCCCTTTTTTCAGCCTCATTGCTGCTTTTTGTATCCGTCATCCAGATTTTCCATTGTTTGATGCCAGATGGGTTCACACGCCAACGTCTTCTAGTCTAACTGCAGTTCATGCAACTCGTGAATGATATTACACTGACGTCCATGGACATGTAAATCTGCCGAGGATGCATAGAGAACCAGAGGGAGGACGTGTTCAGATGTGCTCTCCCTTCATCCATGCTTCAGTGCCTACATTGAGACTCAAATATCAGCTTGAGATCCCCACACAAGGAAAAATATGGGCAGCTTTGGACTTACAAGCTTGAGCTTGAGCCTGAAGCTCTCCGGTTGGGTTCTCCTCAGTCGTGATGTACTCGTTGTAATCCAAATATTGATCGAGGAAGAAGCCACCAATGGATTGGACCGGGTTTTCAGGATCAGGCTTGACGTCGACAATATCTTGAGAACTACCGAAGTGGGTTCGGTTGATATTGCCGTTAGGATGGGCTTCAACAAGATCTTGAGAATCAGTGGTGTAGTTGCGGATCGTATGGTTGTCGGTGGAACTCCCGCCACTGAAGCCATTGAAGCCAGCGAAGCCATGGGAGCCGGTTGGGTGAGAAGATGAAGTGTGGTGATCTTGAGAACCACTGGGGCCATACCAGGGCAATTGGTTGTCATGGAACACACCGGCGACAAGCTCTTGAGAATCAACTGCCTGAGAAGGAGGGTATTGATGTCCTTGGAAACCACGTGTACCATAGGTAGTACTGTCAGTGACATTGAATTCGCCACCGGTAAGACCCTGTGAAGCATTGGCGTAGTAGGCCACAGGCTGTTGACCCTGGAATCCCATGGGAACATAGGAAGAGGCCGGCTGCTGATTAACGTTGAGAAACATGTCATGGATACCGAGAGAACCATCAGAGAGCTTCATAGCGACAGCAGGTTGTTGAATGGGGCACTGAACAGCAATAGAACTGTCTTGAATACCAGTGTAGCTCTCGACCGAGAAAGGACTCGGAGTAGTAGGCTCTGACTTGGTGACCTTAATGACATTGGAATCGGATGCAGTGATGTTGCTGGTGCCTTGCTTCGCCGCAGACTTCTTTTTGTATGGCTTGTACCCAATGTCCAAATCGTCCCCGGCATCGTCATCGTCGTGCTCATCACCGCTCGGAACATGCTTGTCGTTGTCGGCGTCCGTAGTGGCAACTTTCTTTCTCTTGTTAGAAGATGGAACGGCGGCTCCGCATTTGCGCTTTTTGGCTGGCGTAATGGGGCCGTTGCCCTTCTCCCAAGCGGCTTTCATGCGCGAGTAGCGTTTAGCTGCTGCGCCCGGGGTCGTGTTGAACGTGGCGGCAATCTCTTTCCAATTTGGTATCTGCAAGTCACGGTGTTTGATTAGTACAGATTCAAAGAGAAGAGCGAACGAGACGATGTGCGACAAAGAGGAAAAGAAAAGGAACAGGAGTAAAGTTAGTGGATTCCGGAGGCTTTGTTTTCAATTAGCATGTCGACTCTAAACCGTGACGACGCACCTATCGACATTCAATTAGTGCTTCAAATTTGTCTCTCCATATGGAATGCTCCTAACTTACCTGTGTTCCCTGGGAGTGCTTGATCACCAACCAAAGGTATTGGCAGGCAGATCGACCAGGCTCTTCTCCCGTCCTCATGCCTGCTTTCAGGCGAGACCATCGTTTCGACGACGCCTTCTTGTTAATCCCAAGATCCTGCCCAATGGCTTCCAAGTCAGGCTGTCATTATTCGTTAGACTCTACGATCCGCACTGTCGTCAATTAGACGCTCTGGCTAGAGGTGGGACATACAGTTGGGCTGCCATTGCTAGTAACGACGTGATAGAGAAATTTGACGTTTTCCTTGTCGTTCGGCATCATGTGCGCTTGATCGGAGGTCTTGTGCCGCGATATTTGGGCTTGCGTGGAGGGAGTGGTTGTTGGAGGTTGAAGTGGAAATGAAGCGAAGCCGTCAGAGTTTTATATGTGCAGTGCTGGCGTACCGTGTGAGAGTGAAGAGGAGCCAAGAAGTGAAGAGAGAAATAGTACTAATCAAATCCAAAGTCGCGTCTGCGCCGGTGAAGGTGAACTCATTTCTTGGCACTCAAGCGCAAGTAAGTAAAAGTGAGAAGTGAGAGGTTGCAGAATGTCCACTCGAAATGCACCAATCATATTGCAAAGAAAAATAAAATAAAGAGCATAGCGCTCAGTGTCTAATGTAATGCTTGTGCTGAGATAGTAGAGTGATGTGTTGAACACTGATAGATCATGCCAAAAAAAGAGAAGATTGGTCGGTCAACTACCTATCCCACGTGATAGTATGGATTTCCCTCTCGCTCGATTTACTTACGTGCTCACACCTAGTCCAACAACATTTGCCTCCGGCTCTGTGAAACCCTTCCCAAGCAACTCTGAAAAATCCAACCCGACCTCTCTCAGAGTGGTTGTGTGCTCCCGCGCTTGGTCCATACACTCCTTCCAAACTGGACTTTGTGAATCCACGCTACTCATTTGTCGTTTGAGCAACACATTGAACGTGTCTACATGTTCCTTCGCCCATTTAACGCAGGCAGACATCAAGGTCTGAGAAAAACATTTCTGATAAATGTCGACGGTGTTTTTGATAATGGTAAAGTATATAAACGAAATTTGGAAGATGTAGTCGGGCAAATTCCCTTCAAAAGTACATTGCCTGTGATTTTGTCAGCTCTACCTGTACTCAACGATGCTTGGAAGAACACATACCGTGACCGTGTCTTGATCAAATTACCGCGAGCTTCAAGATACGCTTCTCGCGCTCGATCCTCGAACCCTAGCCGAGATATCCATGTAACGTTCTGCTTGACTGAGGTTATCCAGTTATTTTCAGATATGAGCTGCCTAATGAGGACATTGGCTAGTTTTGTTGCTCGTTCATTAACCTTGAAAGTGACGATGTTTTGGGCCATGGAGTTCCCTCTGATACTTTTTGCAAGCGCCTTCAGCTTTTCGACCTTCTTGACCGCGCTTTCAAAACTTTGCAGTGCGATGTCAATATCCAATTCGTCTAATTGGTTTTCCACGGAACGGATGCTCTGCTGTTTCCCTTCGATATCTACAAACATGCTTGCGCGGTTGTTGGCGGCGTTTTCCGAAAGGCTTTCCATCAAGTCTTTTTTCTGTAAAATGTTGGGGTCTCTTGTGGCGAAATAATTGTACGAGTCCTGTGCCCTTCCTCGTTCCTCGATCTCGACTTCCTGGGTTTTTCGCAGATCTTCCACAGCCTTGCGATACGTAGAAAGTAGCTGGATTTTGTTTTGGTCCTCGCCTGGATACACAGCATATGTAAATGATTCGCTTCCAACACGGATATTGATTCCATTGGCAGCGCTTGATTTACTCTCTTGGCCTCCTGGTTTGCTCTTTGGTGACAAATCCGCTAACTGTACATCCTGTAGAGGCCAACAACGCTGTGCCATCCACTCCGCCGCGGGCTTCTTTTCCCGCGAGCTCTGAGCGCCCTCACTTCGTTGTTTCTTTTCTGCGGCAACGAGGAGGTGATCGTTCAGAAGGATGAGATGTACTCTCCGCCGGGCTTTCCAGGTTGCAGCATTCAGTTCGACCCATTTCCTAGACTCCCACACTACATGTCGCCCAGGTATAGCCGGCAAGTACTTTTGAGAACCTTCGATTCGTTTCCATAATTGGTGCAGCTGTGAATTCCACAACGCTTCAAGATTAGCAACAGAACTACGGTTTGCAGCTTTTCGCGCAGTGATGGCGTCGCCATTTTGATTAGTCGCAGATGTAGTTTGGCCCAAGGTTGTTGTCAATTCAGACATGAGTTGCTTGAGCGTGCGCATCTCACCCTTCAGCTTTTCCGCTTCTTTGCTGATCTTAATGAACTGCGTACGATTCTGATATACATTGTGTTGAAGATCGAGTGACGTCCGATTCTTTACTTTGCGAAGATCGTCTTGAAACCGGCGGATATCGTCTTCGGATGCGTCTGCGAGAGCCTTGCCCACATCTGGTACGCAAGTCAATACATTACCCTATGATTGTAAAGTGACACCCACATTGATCTGGCCTCAGATTGGGGTCCTGCAGTGCTCGGATATCAGGCCTCACGCCCCGTCCATCTGAAGTTGCCTGTGGCCGTCCATCTCTGGATGGCGGTGGCTGCTGCTGTTGAAACTGGGCCGGCAACTTTGGCAGTTCTGGCATAGGAGCGCCATTTCCGGGGAAATCGGTTGGGAGCTGTGTGATTTTTGCGGAATATCTCCTCTTGACCAGATCAGCTGTGGTGTTGTTTCTCTGCGGCCGTTCCCGGGGCACGTCCAGCGGGCGTCCTGACCGAGCCGAGTCGTTGGAAGGACGTCCAGAGATTGAAGGGGGTGCAGTACCAAGACCGGCAGGTCGAGGGCCACTGATCTCGAGTGGAGCACTGATCTGGGGGGCTTGTTTGTTGCTGCTCTTCCCAGAACGGTCCTTGGTGCGCTTTTTGCGGAGCGAGATTCCTTTCTTTTCACGTTCTTCCGACATGGTTTCCAACAGGAGCAAATTGTCACGTCCGCGGGATTGGTTAGGCGATGTGTTTGTGCGGTCAAAAGCCAAAAGGCATTACATGACAGGTGTGGTGTTGCGTATATGCTTGTGACGGGAGCAGAGCATGAGCTCGGGCCACAACGCGGTGCCCTACTGTACTTCCCCGACCCAAAAAAACTCAATCTCATCTATCAAGTAACCACATCCATCACTTCCCTATTGCCTCTTTAATATCTTGACCTTCTTCCTCTCTCTCGACTATCATCTCTTCTTGTTTTTCTCTTGGTCTCCACACACTCCATTCCCAGCTATTATGTCGTCATCGTCCCTGAGGCCCTCAACCATCGCCGCTATCAGCGTGGGCACTATTGCCGCCAGCTTCATCGCATACGCTGTCTACTTTGATCATCGTCGACGTAATGATCCGGAATTCCGCAAACAGTTGAAGCGCGATTCGAAGAAACAAGCGCGCGCCGCAAAGGAAGAGGCCGAGGCACACGGCAAGGAGCAGAAGAAGTCGATTAGGGAGGCTGTTGAGCGCGCAAACGAGGAAGGCTACCCGAAAGACCCCGAGGAGATTGAGGCATACTTCATGCAGGAGGTTTCCCAGGGAGAGGGAATGTGCCAGTCTGGTGCGTACAATGGCAATGGCAACGGCCACCAACTCGAGGCATGAGACGGAGACTGATTTGGAACAGGCGCCGATTCGATAGAGGCAGCCCTCTGTTTCTACCGCGCACTGAAGGTCTACCCTAACCCAAGGGAACTGATCAACATTTACGACAAGACCGTGCCCAAGGTATGCATGTTCCTTCAAGGAGGTTTGGCGGAGATGGTACTAACATGTCTTAGCCCGTTCTCGACATCCTCGCGGAGATGATCGCCATCGATACCAGCATTCCTGTTGGCGGCGGGAGCAAAGCAGCATCTGACGCCGGTTCAGTAGCTGGAATTGAATAAGTTGCCCGTGCTGCATATCTTTATTTGTTTGCGCCCGATATTTGGCGTGCTGAGAAGCATGTTGATGCCAATTCACAGCTCAATGTAATATTCTTGTACATGTAAAAGTAAATTTCAGTCGGGTATCCGAGAGTCATTAGGCCGGCGTTTGGGGAAAGGCATAATGTTCCGGATCGAGAAGGTTCCCTGCAGAGTTTCCCGGTCGATAACCTCGAGCTGGACGGAACCAACAAAGTAGTCTTCACAATACAACCTTGAAGTCACACACTCTACTTGCTTCCAGAAGTTTGCTCTCTCGAAGTGTATTCGAAGAGTGAGCGATTGATATACTACAAATTACAAGCTGTCTCGCCATGTGGGAAAGCCGTGCTACTGCATGCTTATGTCCTAACGCCTTGCTCACAAAGTCATCCCACCAAGTCGCAAAAGTACCCAAGTAATTACAAAGTCTAAGTGAAGGGCAAACGCTCCTCAATTTCGAACTGGTCACAGCTAGCATGCACAATTGTTGTTCTCTTGGGGTTGGCTTGGGTTGATGTTGACATCGATCACTGCAAACTGCTATCAGTCTCGTCAACCAGAAAGAATTCGTGAACGTCAACGTACTCTGGCTTTGCCCTTGCTGCCCCTCGCCTTCCATTCCGGGCAGCGCCTGCGCAATTCTCTTGAACAGCGTCTTTACATTGTGCCCCACCTTCGCACTTGTCTCAATGAACATCAAGTTGTTCTTTTTCGCTTCTTCCTCACCTTGCTGTGTAGTCACTTCTCTCCTATCATTCAAGTCCGTCTTGTTACCCACTAGCACAATGATGACGTCGTTTCCTCGCTCACCCCGTACGTCGTCCACCCACTTGCGCGTGTTCTCGAAGGTTTTCTTGTTGGTAATGTCGTAGACGACGACGGCGACAGATGAGTCTCGGATGTAGGAAGGGATGAGGGAACGAAAACGTTCTTGGCCAGCAGTATCCCATAGTTGAAGCCGAACGGTTCGGTCCTCGAGATACATAGTCTAGAACATCTGTAAGAACTCCAGGAGAGATTTTCTTTGGCTGGCTGCGCACCTTTGACAGAAAATCTATGCCGATAGTCGCTTGGTATTGATTGTCAAACGAGTCGTACATGAATCGCGTGATTAGAGATGTTTTCCCCACTATTGAGGTCAATCAGCCTCCTTTCGCTTTCGCTTCATTCCCCAGAACTGTATGCCCATGATTTGACGTACCGCTTTGTTCGCCCAAAAATACCAACCTACAAAGGATCAGTATTGTGTAAACCCAGGCAAACACCATGCAATCTCACTTGAACTTCTTCAGAGGGTTGGAATATCCGGACTGCGCCATTATGAAATACAGGTGAACCGTGGGCCCGATATGGAACTGAAAAGGAAGGTTCGAAGGTAGAAATTATGGTCGCAATCGAGGTGGTGGAGGTGGCGGAGAGAAAGACGGGCGGGGCGTGGCTGCGTAAATAGGAGGAAGCAGTTGCTGTGATCGAGAAGCCTAACGGCCAACACAACATAGCGACGAACAAGGGTAGGTACGGTACCCGTCCGCTTAGGTAATGAGGTAATGGATGGATTGGGTTTAGCGTCACTTGGAAACTGACTGGGGTCCAATATTTTCGAGATCCACCGCCATATTGCCGAACTCAAGATATCGTCTTTTTTCCTGTTACTTCCCTCTGCTTCCCCAACATCCCCAACAGTCCCCATAACCACGACGATCAGAGGATGGCTAATATGGAATCGGCCCCTGCGCAGTATAAACAGCCCAGCCGAAAGGGTAAAAAAGCCTGGCGCAAAAATGTCGATGTCACCCAAATCCAGTCGGGGCTTGAGGAAGTGCGTGACCAAATAATAGACGGGTAATCTTCCATACCACCACAACTGCGGCGACGATTTTGCTAATATTTTTCTTTTCCTTCTTTGTAGCGGTATCATCGCGGAAAAAGCCTCTGACGAACTTTTCGCTGTTGATACAACCGGTTCCACCGACATACAAAAAAAAGTTAGCAAGCGTCACAAACCCCTCAAAGTCGACGAAATTCTCAACAAACGGTCCGCTGTACCCGCTGTATCCTCGCGCAAACGACTCTCCGATTTCTCGGAAGAAAAAAAGCGGAAAAAGCCAAAGGTCTCTGGCAAAGATTACGATCGCCTGAGGGCAATAGCATACGGAGGAGACCAGGTACAGAAAGATGTCGTTGAGACGGGTCACACCGCCAATTACGACCCGTGGTCTGT
Source organism: Periconia macrospinosa (assembly GCA_003073855.1). Taxonomy (NCBI): domain Eukaryota; kingdom Fungi; phylum Ascomycota; class Dothideomycetes; order Pleosporales; family Periconiaceae; genus Periconia; species Periconia macrospinosa. The sequence goes on along the minus strand of KZ805330.1, from coordinate 194,778 downwards.
GCAAGAGACCAAGAAGGATCCCAAATTCAGCTTCCTGGAAGAGAAAAGGGCAGCTAAGGAACCCGTCACACTGAAACAAGAACCCTTGTCTCTGATCAAAAGTGGCAAAGCCATTCCCGCCGTCCGCAAACCGGAAGCAGGGAAATCGTACAACCCCAACTTCAACGACTGGCAAGAGATTATCGCACGGGAAAGTGACAAGGTTGTGGAGGCGGAGAAGAAGAGACTGCAAGAGGCTCGGGAGGAGGCTGAACGTATGGAGCGCGCACTTGCCGAGTCAGACTCGGAGTCGGACGCGAACGAAAGTGCATGGGAGAGTGAGTGGGAAGGTTTCAGCGATGAAGAGAAGGAGAAGTTGAAGACGAAGCGGCCAGAGAGGAAAACGCCTGCGCAACGGAACCGGATCAAGAGGAGAAAAGAAGCAGAAGGGTTAGCCAAGCACCAGGCGAAAATGAAGGCGAAGGAACAACAATTACAGCGGATTAAGGAGCTTGCAAAATCCGTCGAGGAGAAGGAAAAGGCGCGAGCAGAGGTCAAACATCAGCTCGCACTGCTTCCGAATGACGATCCATCTGAGGATGACGGCGAGGAAGAACTTCGCAAGCGCAGATTTGGCAAGCATTTGTACGCGACCCATTGTGTATAAACCCCCATGTATTGTTCACGAGTACTGACCAAACTGCAGCGTACCAGAAGCACCCCTTGAAGTCGTACTACCGGATGAACTTCAAGACTCACTCCGCCGCCTTAAGCCCGAGGGAAACCTGTTGAAAGACCGCATGCGTAGCATGATGATCCGTGGCAAAGTTGAAGCACGCAAACAAATCCCGTACGCGAAGAAGAGGAAGGTCACGCTCACAGAGAAATGGTCGTACAAGGATTGGAAATTAGAGTAGATACAAAGGCTACATCCGCGCCGATGTGCGTGAAAGTCATGAATGGAGGAAGAATAGCAACACCTTTCAACAATGCCTGCCCACCGTCTCATCGCCTCAATGTTCTTCTGATTTAGGTGCTGTGCAAACTAAACATGGAACGGACAGGAACGAAACAAAACGTATTCTAAACACCAATTCACCGTGATGGGGATTTTCATAATGGCACAGATAATCTAATTCTCAATTGGGATGATGTGGAGAACATCGTCTACATAGGTACGTTGGAAGGACGGCGCTTCCATCACTAAATGCCTGGAATAGAGCAGACTACCCACGACCATCACCAGTCTTCTTCCCCACACAAGGTGACCAAACCAAGGTCAAGCGCAAATGGAACAATCTTTCGCACGTGCAACAAAATGAAGGGTATACAACACAATCAGCCACGCAGATACCCAACGCCTTTCCTGCGGCACAAAGAAGAAGAGAAAAGGAGAAACATGGAGAGAGAACAAAAACAGGGTATACACCAAAACAAACCAAAACTCCTTTCGACATGCATCATTTGGTATCGTCGAAACGCAAAAGTCGCAAATAGCGTAGCGCATCAGTGCGCAGTGATAACATCATCCGTCATTTCATTCGGAAGGGTAATTTTCGTAGAAACCGAAAATTCGTGCCAACTTATTACTCGGTAGCTTGGTAATCGTGGTCAGGTCCATCGTACGCGCCATGGAGACGCACGCGGTATAGGCAAGTGTGGTCTGCGCCCCAGTTCTTGGTAATGCGCACAAAAGCGTGATCAATCGGGTCTTGAGTTTGAGCTTTGAGATCGAAAATCTGGACGTGGTTGGCGCCGCGGATATCGTAGGTGACAGTTCCAAGGCAGATCCATCCTCGAGGCCCTTCGCTCTCGCAATTATGGGAGGAGCCGGGACGTGGAATAGCAGGTTTGTCTGATTTGACCCAAAGTTCAACGTTTTGGGGAGCATTGGAAATGTCTTTTCCGGGAACCGCCGTCATGGGGATATGCTCGATTGTAAGTTGATCTGGGAAGATACGTGATGGGAGGTGCACGCCCAGTTGAACTTTGCCATCTCTCTTGGTATCCGGAGGTGCACACCAACAATCGCCTGGTTCATCCCATTTGGCAAGTGCAGCAGTGGGAGGCCGGCGATCGGGAATGACCATTATCCTTCGATAAAACCTCGAGGCCCAAGCGAGATTCTCAACTTGTGTGGGGGACGTGACATCCGTGTCAATCGTCGCACCAAGACCCTGAGAAAAGTAATTGACCTTCTTCAAAGAAAGTTCCATATTTGTCACCAAGTTGGCCGCTGCGAGAGACTGCAAGCGAATCTTATCCAAGGACGCTCTTTCGACTTGCCTAGTCACAACTGTTTTGAGATCCTTTTCCATGGTCTTGACAGCTTCTGCAATCTTCTTATCGACCAGTGCAGACATTTTGTGCCAGTTGTCTTCCAAGAGTTTTGTTACTTCTTTGCGGTTGACAGCGTAAGGATGTGGTTTCGACGCGTCAAACGAATTAGTCCAAACAGCGGTCAATTTTTCGGCATTGCTCTCCAAGAATGAGTCCCAGTCGATATCCGAGATACCATGGAAACCTTCCTTCTTCATTTTGCCCTGTAATGCCCGCCAAAAGTCATCATCAACTTTCACAGAACCGTCAGGTAGTTTAGTAACAGCAACCACCTCTGGGAGTCGCGTCTCCAGTCGCTTTAAGGTGTCGCTGACACCACCAAGCTCGGTCTGCATACCCGCAAGCTCCTCGGTATGTACGTTGTCTCTAGTCCGCAACCATTCATACATGGTATCGAACGTGCGATCGTGAATCCGAGTTGGTGGGGCCCAAGTGGCTTCATGAATTTTCCTCTTGAGAGACTTGACATTTGACTCGTAAACTTCGGTGTTGGAGATGTACACAGCGAGCAAAGCAGCAAGCAAAGCATAGAACAGGTACGGTAGCCAAGAACGCTGGAACCAAGGCTTGTTTTCTTCTGTATTTTGCGCGGGTCGTGTAGGAATTGGTAGTGTGGGTTGAACAGCAGGAGATCGCGGCGACCGCCTCTGGGGAGGTTGTGCAAAACGAGACGCGTTGTGGGATCGAGCTTGGGACGCAGTATGAGGTATGGACTGCACCGGTGCAGTCCGTGGTTCGGGTCGAAGCGGAGAAACTACAGCAGAAGCTGGGAGTCTTGCACGATGGGCTGCAGGCAGATACATAGCAGGGCTGGGCGCGTGCATCATGCCAGACTCGCGCATCAAACCGAATGATTTAGTAGTGTTGGCAGCAGAAGACTCTTCAGTTGGTAGATCCTCAGGTTGTTGCTCATCCTCGTCGTCAGTGGGAGGCTCCTCGCTTTCATAGTCTTGCTGCTCCGACGGGGCCCTGGCTCCATTGGGAATTGGGGTTGGTGAGTGTTGGTTGTTGTTGGTCGCTGCACCACTCATACTTGGTTCTTCGCGGGCCAAAGCAGCATCTCGCTGAACTTGGAAGGCTTGAGAAAATCCGGTGACGGGGATTTCAAGTTCCTCGGCATCGCCAACGCGTCCACTGGCGCCATATGCGGTTGATTGGCGAGACTTGAGCTTTGGTAACGTGGTTTTGGATTTCCCAGGAGTTGCGGAGACGCCAGTTTCCACGCTCACAACCGATCGGGATGCAGCCGACTGGGAGATGCGCGCAGAACGCCGGGGGGTTGGGGCCCCTTGACGATTTGCTGCTTGAGACATGGGCAATTGTGAATTGTATGAAGAGTTGGGTAGGATAATGCTCAGCAAGCGCCTGGAAAATGGATTGTAAGATGGATGTGTGTATGGATAATGAAGATGGAGTGTGGTGCAGGAGTAGTGGAAAGCAACATTGAAGTGTAGACGAAGGTGCTTTTGAGAGGAAGGGGAGGATTGATTACATGTAATGGTGCTGCTTGTGTTGCTATTGTGCTAGAGTGACAATAGCAAAAAGTGGGGCTGGAGCAAATGCGCGGAAAGAGGGCAGAGGGGGGAGGGTGAAGGTGAGAGGTGAAGCAGCATAGGACGACATGACAGGCGCTTGGGGTTTTTAGGAATGAAGGGTGAAGACAAACTTGAATTCACAGCGCGCTCGGCGACGGAACAGGAAAAAAAAGCGGAACCAACTCACCAGATTCGCACCCAGTGGCGACGCTCGGGTCTATTAGAAAATGCGATGTTACTACGATAACTTTCCAGAAGCGATTACGAGGCGACGATAGGGCTAGAGAGGCGGATCTATATGGTGGGCGTGGTGGTTGGATGTAGGTATGGATAAGTAGTCGAACACGTCGAGCAACTAGCGTCGGAGTCTTGACGCGTCCAGTCCAGCCTGCTTAGAGTACCTAATTAGACAAGCAGGGCAGCAGTTAAGGGCAGGCAGGGCAACAAAACGGCGTTGGATCAAGGGTTCGAGGTGCATGATCTCGCCGCAGGGTCTGGCAGTCTGGCAGAGCGTTGCCGACGCGACGCGATGACGAGTGAGTTGAGAGAGATGGAGTTTTGGAAGGGAGCGAAGACTAGTCGCGTCGAACGAAGGCATGGGATGGATGGAGATGGGATGGCATGGGCATGGGCATGGGATGGGATGGGATGGGATGGCTGGCTGGGCGATGAAAGCAGGCATGTTAGCGAAGGCGGGGAATGCGGGCAGTAATCAACACTGCCATTTCATTTCCCCTCCATCTAACGTTAAGGTTGCATGCAAAAGTATGTACATTATACGTCTATCCAAGTAACTATCCAAGCCAAGTGCAATGGGTAACATTGAATGGACGTGGTAATTGATCAATGGGGAGCGGGTTAGAATGGATTGATGGAGGATGATGTCTGTTTAGGCATGTGGAGAAGCTCCCCTCAGTGGTACTGTACTGTACTGTAGCTGCATGTGCAACTAAGTTACCTGTACTTGTACTTGATGTACCAGACCCGTACCCGTTCCCGCACCTGTGCCTGTCCTGTCATGTCTACCTCTACTGTGTGTAGCATGTGGTCCGCTAGATCAAATCACGTAACGCATCCGCCGGGCGCCTGCACCTGCGCCTGCACCTGCACCTGCGCCTGCTGCTGCACTTGCTGCATCTGCACACAATCAGCCAAAGTGGGCTGGCGCAGCGGCTGCTTGCCTGCCCTGCCTGTACGCTAAAATAACTCAGCCTAGCTGCTACCATCACCATCATCCCCACTAACTTGCCTACCTACCTACTTATTATACATCTACACTCACCCACCCGCCAGACATCCTCAATTGGCACCCCAGACACCTCTTGTATCCACCTTCACTACCACCAGCGCTCCTCTCAAAATGGTCGTCGGTTCAGTCCTCGTCACAGGGTAAATACAAACATGAATGCTGGGGCCTTCCTTCTGCCCCACCATGCCCCTCCACCACCACCTGTCGACTAACCCTCAGCCAGTGGTACCGGCTACATTGGCTCCTTCACAGCCTTGGCCCTGCTGGAAGCCGATTACAAGGTCGTCATTGTCGACAACCTGTACAATTCCTCCAAGGAGGTCTTGAACCGCATCGAACTCATCTGCGGGAAGAAACCAGCCTTTTATGAGGCTGACATGACCGATGAGGCCGCATTGGACAAGGTCTTTGCCGAGCACCCCGATATTGACAGTGTCATTCACTTTGGCGCTCTCAAGGTAGGCCATGTTAATCTTTTAACCTCTTTTTAACTAATCCACTCGGCGAATGGAACGCTGATGCGCACTCAGGCTGTCGGAGAATCGGGCGAAATACCTCTCGAGTACTACCGCGTCAACGTGGGCGGCTCCATCGCCCTCCTACGCTCCATGACCAAGCACAATGTGACAAACATCGTCTTCTCTTCCTCAGCTACAGTGTATGGCGATGCTACTCGCTTCCCCAACATGATCCCCATCCCCGAACACTGCCCCATTGGTCCTACCAACCCTTACGGCCGCACAAAGTCTACCGTCGAGGCCATCATTACCGATCACATCAACGCACAGCGCAACAACTTGACTAAAAAGGGCGAGCCTGGTGCCGAAAAGTGGAACGCAGCTTTGCTGAGGTATTTCAACCCCAGCGGCGCACACCCTAGTGGCGTCATTGGCGAGAACCCTCTCGGTGTTCCTTACAACCTCTTGCCGTTGCTAGCACAAGTGGCCATTGGCAAGCGGGAGAAACTCCTCGTCTTTGGTGACGGTAAGTTTCATTCACAAACCAGTACACATTCTCTGCGCTGCGCGGCCATGCTGACGAGAAGCCAGACTACGCCTCCAAAGACGGTACCGCCATCCGCGATTACATCCACGTCCTAGATCTTTCCCGCGGTCACCTCGTCGCTCTCAATTACTTACGTGAGAAATCCCCAGGTGTAAAGGCCTGGAATTTGGGCTCCGGTCGAGGTTCCACCGTGTTCGAGATGATCAAGGCCTTTTCTGACGTCGTGGGACGCCCCTTGGCATATGAGGTCGCACCTCGTAGAGCTGGTGATGTCTTGGATCTAACAGCCAACCCAACTCTCGCCAACCAGGAGTTGAACTGGAAGACGGAACTGACACTGGAGGACGCGTGCGCTGATCTCTGGAAGTGGACCGAGAACAACCCAGAAGGGTACAATCAACAGCCCCCCAAAGAATTCGTCGACGCTTTGAAGAAATAGGATAGGTACATGTAATCAAAATTCAAAATGCGGCATGGGCCGCAACGACGTCTTGTGCCATTTAGCTTGGACTTTTGTTTTGTTTTCTTGTTTGCTAGCGTCCAGTTTTGGGGACATGCACTAGTTATACACACACAGAAAGCGTAGCTTGTGTCATCTTCATGACAGGCATGGCTTTATGAAGGAGCTCTATTCACAGGATGCATCTTTCCTTTATAGCGTCAAAATTTCCCTTTAGTTCCAGGCTCCAAGTAACACAGACTTTGAAGAGCGTCTGGATGTATCAGGTGCGTTTGCTGCCCGTCTTGTTCTACAAGAGCAGCGATTTTTTCAGATGAAATCTATCCACTCCATGCTCGCAAATCTTGGCAAAGATTTTCTATCGCACAGTAGCCCCCTTGAGAGTCTTTACGGTACATAGACCCGCCGCAGTCTTCAGCGCAGCCACGCCCGTTTTCTTCTCTGCGCCCTCCCCTGACAATTGCGGTACAGCCTCCACATCGAAGCCAACCCCCAATGAGTCTGTAGTGGTGAAACCTGGTTGGATAGCTTCCCAAATCTTCTTCTTGGGGTTCAATTGGCCCTCCGGCTCACCCTCCCAACCCTCGAAGAAGACCCGGTCACCCGCCTTTGCATCTGTAGGTGGGCTCACTAGCTCAACCGGGCCGCCATGGCTATCCTCTCCTTCGGCAACACGAGGCGAAGCTGCCAAAACCATGGCACAAGATTTAACGCCACGCATGGTGACGGGCTTCAAGTTGCAAACGGCGACGATCTTGCGATTCTGCATTTCCTCGAGTGGAATCAGTCCGTTGAGACCAGAGCAGACTGTTCGCACAACCTGACCCTCATATTCAGAAGTGTTGTCTGTTCCAGGCGCGTCACCGCAAGCGACGGTGCTAACGTAGAGTGAATCGGCGTTGGGGTGTTTCTCGGCCTTGAGAATGTGAGCGACGCGGAGATCGATGAGCGCGGGTGAGAGTGGCTTCTCGGCGGGTGGTCTATTGGAAGTATCAGTTTACCCAATCACTTTGCACAAGGGCGCGGTACTCACGCTTTCTGGGGTTTTGGCTGCTTCGCCTTCTTCTCTTTCTTCTGCGTGGGGGCACCCTCCGGAGGTCCTGGCTTTCCAGCGACGGTCGAGGCTACGGCTTCTCCCGCAGCTTGAACTTTATCCTTGGCCTTTTCTTTCCTGCTCTTTTTCCCCTCAGCACCTTGCTCTCCGGTCGCGGTTGTCGGTGTAGCCCCTGAAGCAGCGGCGGCAGCGGCAGCAGCCTCTTTCTCCTTCTTCTTTCGTTCCTTTTCAGCCTTGGCATCAACAGGCTTGATTTTGAAGACGACCTTGTCGAGGTCAATGTTGACCTTGTCGTCCAGTTTCAGAGCAAAGAGGGGTGAGTTTTGGACGAAATCGACATGTCGAACAATGTGATGGTAACCGTTTTCGCCTGTCCTCTCCTCAGCAGACCATTTGGACACGACAGGCGCAAGTTTCTGGTAGAGGGCGATGTCGGCGACGGAAGGTTTGGCACCAAGCACGGTGGTACGGCTGGAGAGGTGGGTGTTCAAGGCCGAAAGCCTCTCCGAGGCTTTTGCGGCATCTTCACCAGCGGAGGCCACGTGGGAGGCGGTGATGAGCCATTGGCCCAACTCAGCCTTTTCAGCATCAGAGTAGGTGACGGAAGGGAAGAGGGCCTGGGAGGCTTTGACGGCATCCGTCTCAGCGGAGGCGTTGTTGGGCGCGTGGGTGTTGAGGAAGGTGAGCAAGCTCTCATCAATGGTAGAGCTGGCCATGGCGGGGATCTTTTGGCGAAAGAAATCGACCAGGAGCGGCTGTAGCGGGGTAAAGAAGCCGGCAAGGGGATTGTATGGCGCAGCGGCGGTCGAGAAGGAGAGGCGCGCAGGAGTGGTGGTACGGGGACGGAGCAATTGAAAGGGAGTTGGTGTTGTGCGTGTTCGTGTGCGTGTGCGTGTGAAATGGAGAAGAGAGCTGCGCAGGGCTGGCAAAGCAGCAGGAGAAGAGCGAGTGCCCACTTGCATCAACATTGGCCGGCGAAAAAAACGTGACTCAAACAAAAACATGAGAGTGCCTAGCACATGCCTGCAGGTGAGGGGTAACTGCTGAAGTTGGTTACCTACCTAGCTAGCCCTACCCTACCTAGTCACGCACGGCCACGGCCGCCATCGACATGGACTGACTACCTACACCCGCGCGTCATTGACCGACGACAAGTATAAAATCATCTGGATGCATGTACGAGTTCTACATACACGGTAGTTAGTTACCTTGCGCCCACGTAGCAACCATGGCCGACATCAACTCACCAGATGTTCCCCCTTCGAGGAAGAGGTTCGTTCCTCTCGGTACGTCATACCCCCCATGAGCATCTATCCATCCAACATTGGCTCCAACAAAACAACTAACGGGCGACCAATGTGTCTCGCTACATGTAGAGAACAACCCCGAGGTCATGACTTCGCTGGTTCACAACCTGGGCCTCTCCAAGAAATTGGCATTCCACGATGTCTTCAGCATCGACGAACCCGAGCTGCTGGCCTTTGTCCCCCGCCCAGCCTACGCTCTGCTCCTCATATTCCCCGTGAGTGAGACATATGAGAAGTTCCGCATTCAGGAAGACACAGATCGCCCAGAGTACCAGGGCCATGGCCCCAACGAACAAGTCATCTGGTACAAGCAGACCATCGGCAACGCTTGCGGCCTCATCGGCCTGCTCCACGGCGTGTCCAACGGCGCAGCGCGCGACCATATTGGTTCGTCGCCCTTGCGTTTTCGTCATCGCGACCCTTTTGACGCTAACCTTCACCCTAGAACCCGACTCAGGTCTGTCCAACCTGCTCCGTGATGCTATCCCATTGAAGCCTGCCGAGCGCGCGGATCTCCTGTATGAATCCCAGGCCCTAGAAAGTGCCCATCAAGCCGCGGCAGCTGGAGGTGACACTACCGCACCATCCGCCGATGACAATGTCGATTTGCATTACGTCTGCTTCGTCAAATCCAAGGATAACCACCTATGGGAAATGGATGGCCGACGAAAAGGCCCTCTCGACCGCGGTCAACTTGCTGCTGACGAAGATGTCCTCTGTGACAAAGCTCTAGAATTAGGCGTGAGAAGCTTCTTGAAGCGTGAAGCTGAGGCGGGCGGAGGAGAACTCCGATTCTCTCTTATCGTACTGGCCGAGTCTCTTGACTGAGTGACCCTTCACAAGCTCAGTGGATAGCGTACGCCAATACGCATACGTGGTTTGCGCATACGTATTAAACCAATACACAAAAGGGTCAACAGCGCATGTCGCATGGGTCTACGCGCGCCGCGCACGTCTATCGCGCGTTACGGCGGCAAGTTTGTGTCAGCCATGTCAGCCAGGGAAGGCAACCAACGGAAAGTGGTTCTGTAAGGCCGGAAAGCTTCAAGTGGAGAAGGTTAAAGGCTCGGGCAAATCAGGGTTTCGGAGATAGCAACGAAAGGTCCTCATTCACACCCAAAGAAATCATTCAAATCTGAACAAACGTTGTCGTTCTAGTCACTGCACATCTTAATATCTTCAACACTTGCATTGGGAATATCTCGTGAGAGTTGACTGACTTGTCTTAGTAACAATCGCTACCGAACAGCGGGAATATACCACCCCTTTGTTTCTGGCCCGTTTTCGGTAACACGGTCGAGTGAAATCATCGGCATGATAATCCCTTGTCCTGGAAGCTCGGATTCATAGCCAGTTGCGCTCAAGACAGGAGCAACTCTCACATAATTATCGACCGATGGGCGCGGAGTAAAGCGCTTGGGGTGGCTGTTTCTCCTGGCACATTCGTGACGTGCCAACTCTTATACCGTTCCGTCACCTGTTCACATATAACCTCATGTACAGGGCCCACATGTCGAATGTTCGGAGCGACCCTCCGCAAACTTGGCGCTGGAGGTATAACATACCTTCGTCGAGCTACCTCCACGCCACAGTTGCGGCATTCACGATATGCTTGATTTTCCCTCGGGCTACGTCGTCGCCAATGCCATATATCGGTCATCACAGTGGCCCGTCGTCCAAGAAACTGTTCGCCGCTCACAGGACGTATTGGCTACAGGTTGCTGGCGCAACGTGTGCCGCTGCCACTATGGTAGCAGCGTGCGTTGCGTTCTTTTGGTTCTGTCGAATGGAAAAACGCTTCCGTCACAGGTTGGCAAGACTCCATCTGCTACGACTTTCGTCAGTGTTGATTGATGCAGGCTGATTATGCTCCTAATATTTGGCGACATGATGAAGGCAACATGGATGTTCTTGTTTGCCGTGGTATCGATTGCGAGGGGTAAGGTCTATACAGAGTCAGCATTCTGTCAGGCAAGCGGCTTCCTGGTCCAATATGGCACTGAGACAAGCGGTCAGTCTTCTTTGCATCCGTTTACTGAGATACTTTGATATTGAACTCGTGCAGATTATGCAGTACTCGCCATTGCGATCCACAGTGCCATGCAGGTGTTTCGTCCGTCAAACACTATCCGTTCAAATGGGCTCTATCCATACCGTTATTTCGTTTTCGCGGGCGCATTTGTGGTGCCTATAGTGATGTCGACCTTACCCTTTGCCGGTGGCCCATACGGATATATGTCCCAAGGAGCATTCTGCTCACTTCCGATCCGACCCTTCTGGTATCGTTTGGCACTGACATGGGTGCCCCGCTACATCATTGCCATCATCATATTTGGACTTGCAGTGGCGATTTATGTACACGTTGGCTTTGCATCCCGCTCGCTATCGAGCGTGCTCCAAGATGAGAAACCATCTGTCTCCACCATCACCCCCATATTATCATCGCACGATTTAGAATCCAATGCTGGAGCAGTACGAGATATAACAAACCATGCAATGTTTCCGTTGCGTAGAGGCTCATCCATAGCCTCCATCATTGGTACTTCACGGGGGTCTGCCGTGGCGTCAGCGAGTATGTGTGCCGAAAACCATGACAATACCGGATCCGCTTCTGTCATGAGTGCCCCCCAGAGCCAGCGCCGTAGTAGCGCATTTACGATACCGCCAAACGAGAGCCAAGTTGGCACTGCAACATCGAGAAAGCACAGCAGTACTCGACGTGATAACTCGGATGGCCAAGTCTCACCAACTTCTTCAAATACCTCCCCTACTAATGCTGCTCAACGACATCTGGACCAGCAAAGGATTCGAATGCACCATCAACTACGGCTGATGTTTGTATACCCTATCTGCTACATATTCATGTGGCTCATCCCTTTCATAAATCATTGTATGATGTATTACGAAAATTGGGCAGCACACCCACTGTATGGGCTCGCCATAACAACCACCGTCTGCATTAATTCTATGGGTATGGTAGACTGTCTAATATTCACACTCCGTGAACGACCGTGGCGACATATCCCAAACTCGGATGGGACGTTCCTTGGATCTTTTGCATGTTGGCGTACGTTTTCTTCGTCATCGCAAGCCACTCTCGGTGGCTCTGCTGTCAACGCGACTGCTGTCAATGGGGTTACTGTTTTACCAAGCACCCACCCTACAAACCCAGTGCATCGCACTTCTACCGAAGTCAATCCCACGACACCGACTAGGCCTTCCGGGGGGGATGGACTATTCGGGGGTGTTTTGGGGAAGGGAAAAAGGTGGAGGAGCAATGGGAGCAGCGATCACGCCAAGGGGCAGGCTATATTTGCGAGGATTAGGCTGGAAGCAGAGAGAGAAGAGAGGAGAGCTGCTAATAACGTGGAAAGGCAGCAGTCTCTGGGCTAGTTGTGAGGGTCCGACTTTGGGTTCATATTATTGAGGGTATCATTGGTGATGGGTGCAGTATGTGATTTTGATGCTCTTTGTCGTGAATAACGGTTCTTGAAATTTGCAAATGCTGCGTTTTTTTTTTCTTTTTTTTTTTTCCCCTTAGTGTTCTTTGCATTGCATCAGCAGCTAGTTTTCTGCTTTTTATTGCTGATATAGTGGCTGTGCTACTCTGATTAATTCATATGTGCGATCTATGGTATACAGAGCCAATGAATGTGTATATCATCATTACATTTCCTTCCCTTTGTATCATTTCTTCTTCTACCCAGGAACGGAATGTGATAGCGCAGGTTTGACATATTCAAAGTTCTTGGAATCGATATCTATAAACCTACCCTGCCCAAGATTCATGGGCTCATGTCAACGTTGCCTCCTCGATCAACTGTTGAATGTTTAAAAGTCCGCAATCTTCACTTGGCCGCCTTGCTTCAAAACCCCAAACACCTTCTCCCACAACTCACTTGCCTCACCCAAACCATACGTCAGACTGACATTGTGAAACCCAGCCTCGGGTCCACCAGCCATCGTTTCAAGCTGCGAGATGATATGCTCCAAGCCCAGCGCCTTCCCGACCGCCTGAGTGGCGCCGCTCTCCAAGGCCACATGGATGACATGGATATGGAAGTGATGATACGTTGGCTGATAGTGAATATAAAGCTTCAGCTGATCCTTCTCGATGTCGGGATATAGCTTGACAGTCGCGTCCAGCAGCTTATCCCGCATATGCCGAAGCCACTCGGTCTTGTCTTTTGTCAGATCCCTGACGGACCAGATATCCCGCCGCACCACGAGCCCCAACAGATGCAGCGAAGTCAGCGTCTTGCGATCCCAATTCAAATCCGGAAGTAATAAAAACCCCTCGTCTCCCGACTCACGGTAAATGACGTCTTCCTGCTCGGTGCGGCCCTCGATGATGTTGAAGATCCATTGCAGCGTGCCCTTTTCGCGCTGTCGTACGATCCAGGGGCGCGTGTAGGCGGCGTAGATTTCGGGCGTCTCGGTCACGACGCGGAGGGGCTGCGCCGAGTACTTTTTGATGTGTTTTTCGGTGCAAGGGTAGATGAGGTTGAGTTTGAAGTCGGGAGGGATGTCGTTGTCCGGGTTGGCCTTTGTTGCACCCGAGTTGGCGAGGAACCACGAATAGATGTCGTTTGCGCCGAGGTTCCTAATGCGCGTTAAAGACGTAGGGAAGGCGGAGAGATGAGCATGGTCTGTGGCGAAGGCTGCGCGTTCGGCGAGTAGTACAGCGGGTTGGGAGTCAATGGTGCCGAGGAGGGAGATGCGACGCCCGGCTTGATCCTGGTTAAGCAGTCGAGTTAAGACGAAGCGCGGGATGTAAGATTCTACCCTTGAAGCAACCTCTGGCGGGGTCGTCGAAGCCATTTTTTCTCGTGGGGAGTGTAGTATTGGAAGTGAACAAGCTAAAGGAGACGGTTACCAGATGTAGATAGTTTAAGTTGTGCGGAGTTGGGGCTTGAAAGAGGCAAGTTGTGGATGTGCAGGGATAAAAGATGCCAAATGGCAGGCAGTATCCATCAACTTAGTAAATAGGTAGTGATAGGAGCAATCAACTTATATTTGTGTATGATCAATTGATGCTATTGAAAGTACGATTTACCCCACCACGAAAATTGCAGGAATGAACAAATTTGCTGGTAGACTGATAAGAAATGGAGGAACTGTCTACTTGGAGTGACTTTAATATCAAATTAAATCTAAACTGAGACATGTAGCCCTATATAGAAAAGAATATTCATACATTCATTCAAAGTACTTTTCAATGATGAGTCCATGGTCACCTGATTGCGTGTACGTGACTGTTTAGCGTTGGCGGGACAACCAACCAATCGCAATCGAGCTACCAAACCCCCCGTCGCTCTTTATTATGACTTCATCTCCCTTCGCAACCTATTCAGAAGACGACAATTCCATGTACCAGTAATCTACACGCATACAAACAGTATATCAGTATAGTATCCCCCACATCTCCTCAATTTAATCCACAAACGACATATCGTATCGCCCACGATGCCACCCAAGCGTCGCAGCGCAGGCGCACAGCCAAAATCGCAGCAAGCGACCCTCGCATTCCACGGCGCATCGAATCGAGTGACTAAACCCGGTACTCGCGCTATTAATGCAAAGAAGAACCTTCTCGGCGGGTCGACAAAGAAAGAACCAGCGCCAGATGTCGTGGATGTAGTGACTGCAGAAGATGAAGTCCTAGAGCATACGACGGGGGAAGCGGCCATCATTCAACAAACCGTACGGGAGCAGGAACATCAAGATACGCCCGAGGAAGTTGAGGCAAGGGAGATCACGCCGAAACAGATCCAGACTTATTGGAAGGAGGAGGAGAGCAGTCACAGCATTGCGCCGAGGGTGCATCAGGAGGATTTGAGTGTGGAAGAGAAGATCCTACGCAGGTTCGATTTGAGCGGACAGTATGGGGTAAGCTAAATTTCTTTGTCTTGTCCTTGTGCTGGACCGCATGGTCACTGTGTCAATACTGTACTAACGAGATTGAAATTATTTGTAGCCTTGCACTGGTATCGCCCGGCTCAAACGCTGGAAGCGCGCGCATCGCCTCGGACTAGAACCGCCGACTGAGGTGCTTGCCGTACTGCTGAAGGAGCAAGACGAGAAGGATAAGGTCGCCGTTCAGAAGTCGTGCGTGGATGAATTGTTGAGCTCGTATGCGGAGATTGATGTATGAGAGCGTGGCTGAATCCGTCTTCGCTTTTTATAGCCGGGAGTTCATGGTATATCCCTCGGGCGGGTTGGGCTAAGTATCCACCTATCTGCTCTACAAAAAGGGTGAGACGCTATAATGGCATGGGTCGAGAGACATGATAGGGTTTTACTAGAAGTTTCAGGCGCAAGAAGAGGTGATTATATTGGCGAATGTTTCAGATGGGTATGATTGAGGTGGAGGGGACAGAATAAGGTGTCGTATCCTAGTCATGGACGCGCATGCAGACATATACGTACCTAGTCAGATGTTTCAATGGAAGATCAAACAACGTACCAAGTGGCTTGAGGCTCAAGATTAGATTAAGCTGGAGCGAGGGGTTCCAGCTCGTCGTTGGCTGTTCCGACCAAGTACCGACGCACGGAGCAGGGCGATGACCCAAGCAGAGAGTGGAGAAGCGGCGGGAAATACAGACACGGGATGCAACAATGGTTCGGCGATTCCTAGCCCCTAGGTACTGCAGTACTTGTACCATGGCAGCGAGTGTGAATTTCACATGGCTAGCAAGCGCAAAGAGAGGTTTGTTTTAAGCCAAGTGCTGTAGCATGGGCATGGCAAGGCATGGCACGGCATGGCATAGATCAATGGCAACTTGCAAGGTGCCCAGGGCACTCTCAACAATGAAATGCGGGGTGGTGGGGTTGTTGAAGCGTTGTGCTGGGGGCCGGGCCCGTCGGGAGCTGCGAGAAAACCAGCCCAGCGTCCTGTAAGGCGATGCGAACTAGAATGGCTTGCAGAGGATATCATACTTGTAACTACATGTATTTGCTCTGTTATTTATTATTGTAACTTGTTAGCTAAAGGACAAGAAGCAATGACACCAGCCTCGCCTTCGCCTTTGGCTTCGCCGCCCGTCTGTCTGTCTGGCTGTGCTGTGCTGCCCGCTACCCGTTACCCGCTGCCCGCTACCCGCCGTGACAGCGCCGAAACCAATTCTGAGATTTCGGAGTCTGGACCGTGAGCGATGATGTGTGTCTCGGTGCTATCTCATGCCTCGGAGCAAAAGAGTCACCATGGGGTCATGGATTTCATAGCGACTTGTACCGTGTGGGTTACGGTGGTCGGCTAGACAAAAGGCCATGACGGGGGGAAGAAGGGATGTGGAAACGAACGGTGGGGCTCGCTTGCAGATGGGGGCATGATGGGTGTGATGCCATGGGCATGGGCATGGGCATGGGCATGGGCATGGTGATGGATGGCGAACAAGAACAAAGAAACATTGACCAACCAGAGCAAACGGCTTTCCCAGGCTTGAGGGCTAGTGAGCACGTTAGGCCACAGTCGTGCGTTGGCGAGGCTCAGAAATGGACACTGTGCGTTGCCGTGCTCAGTCACAGCGAGTGGAACATGGGATGGGATAACTGTTACTGTTGCTTGGGGAAGCCAGCCATGTCTTTGGGATGATTAGTGGACGACTAGGCTCAGTAGAGGATGCTGACGGCGTGCGCCTAGCCTCGCTTTGGGCCTAGAGTTATCTACACGGCCAGGGGCTGCGATAGGCTGGCTGATGTTGGGGTGATGAAGTGGGAGACGGAGACGGAGACGGAAGAGAGAGCGAAGAGAGAGCGAAGACAGAGCGAAGAGAGAGATAGGTAACTATCAGTAGTCAATCCATCTACAGTAGTTATTGCCAGGCGGGGGCTTGCACCATGCATCACTCCATCCATGCAACCCTCTGCTGCTAACTTAGGTATCCATGCATTTACTCGTATGCGTCTAATGGATTACTTCACCCATCCACCTCCACCCCTCTGCGCAACCATCCATTGACAAACGGCGAGCCTTGCATTCCAATCGCCTTGCCCGTCTTCCTTTACTTTCCTCTCACCAACACCCAACTACCCCAACTCACTCCTCCTCCACCTTCACCATTCTGTTGCTTCCATTCTGTTCCACTCCATTCCATTCCTCATTCACTTCCTCGTCACCATCAACCCCGCTATGCCTCGAGTCGCCGCCCTTTAGGTAGTTTCAACAAGCCTTCTTTTAGGGCACAGAACAACCCCACCCCCAGCCCACTAGCCACCACCACCACTACCACCACCCCTCCCTTCCCTTCCCTTTCCGCCTGCCGATCCAGCACTCGCCAACTCAAATCTGCTGTCATCTGGAATTCTCAAACAATACGGGCGGAGTCCAGTCCGATTCCCTTTTCATCCGTCAATCAATTGCTCTCAACAGCAACTCCTCCCTTCTCTCCACGACAACACACCCCTCCACCCCCCCGCACTTGGCCAAGTCGTTCATGTGTCGCTCTTCCGCGCCTAACTATCGCCTTCTCCACCGGGCCCAATAACCTACCATTCCATCCAAAAGCAGTCGCATCTTACCCGTCTGATCTTACCCACGCCCGCACCTTTCCCCTCACGTCACCTCAACCCGTGCGTGCCACGCTGCGTACCTTCAATTGTCCTGTTCTATCCTCTCCTGTTTTGCTCTTGGGAATTGCCTATTGTAGCATTCATCGGCACACATGGCAGCCGTCGTCGCAAGAGCACCCCCCATTTTGGGCAGGTCGCCTACTCCTCCACCTCATCTCTCTTTGAACACGTCGTCGAGAGGCACACCGGCAGCCGTACCCAACAAACATATCCCCGTATGCCCAACAGGCCCTGCTCCTTCTCTCGGACTCGAGACGCCGCCATCATCTCCCCCCTCCAGGCAATCCATTATCGAGACGTCGTCCATCACATACCCGCCCACCGCCTACGGTACCGAGTACTGCAGCGATCCGCCACTCTTCACCATTGATGCCCAGAGCCTCGCACAAGCTTTGGATCACCTTGCTACTCAGCCATTGCCAAACCCCGAGCAGGTATTCCCCTGGCTGCACGGCCTCCACGCTGACAATCAAATCCAATTGGCCTTCTTCACCAACCGTCGAAAGAGTGTTCGAAAAGTTCCCAAATGTCTCCGAAGCATCACCCTCGTCAAGACTGGAGGAAACCTGTCATTCTCTAAACTCAAAGGCGCCATCGCACCAGACGAAATCTTGTCACAGGGCCCAGACGAAAATGCTTTTATAGAGTGTGACCCAAAGGACGGTTTCTCCGTTCGCAACTTTCAAATCCAGGCCTGCAAAATCGCCATGGTGTCGGACATCATTGTATATGGCGATGAGAAAACTAGCCCAAGCGATACCATTGCTCTGGCTAAACGGATATCCAGGGCGCAGCGCCAGTATGAAGCTAGAAATGGCCTTGCGCGGTGTTCTTTCAACACCTTCATATTAAATGGTAACCTCTTCTTCACATAAAAATAACAAAGTCAGATGCTAACCTTTACAGATTCATTCAGGCATGTACAGGACGCTTATCCAGATCTCGTCGCTATCGATTCTAGTGGAGCCATGACAGGCAAAGTTGCGGACTTCTGTAAGTCCTAAACTCCCCCTTTTAGCTTCAGACGCCGGAAACTGACTACATAGTTTATTGGGAGAGGTACGAGATGTGTGTCATGTCCAAAGCTTCGGAAATCAGCCACAATGTCTTTCTGGGCCCCACCCCGGATCCGACTCTTGACTCTGGATGTTTCAGTGAACAGGCTTTTGATCTTCTCATTGAAGCCAGCGATGTGGCCCAGGTACCGGATGCAATGTTGTTGCGAAAGTCACGTAACATCCTAGAGAGAAGCAACCGAAAAGGACCTCTTCACATGGATTTCCCCTCATCGGGAAGTATCATGCCCCCTTCTTGGTCTCATTCTGAAGTCGACGGTTTGATGGATATGTGTAAATGGATATATGAGCTCGCCAATCCACAGGAGGTGAAGCAATCCAAACGAAAAAAGAGTGTGGATGATGAAGCTATTGCATTGGACGACGTTCTTCCACAGGCTCGCAAAGTTTTAATTCACTGTACCGACGGTTATACCGAGACTTCGCTGCTTGGTCTGGCTTATTTCATGTACGCCGAAGGATTACCAGCTCACGAGGCGTGGGTGCGGTTGCATCGAAACCAGGGCCGTAATTTTTTCGCATACCCTACCGACGTGTCTCTGCTTACATCGATTCAACCACGCATCCTCCAGGAATCACCACGATTTAATGGCAGCGTGTTCCATATATCTGAGCCGCAGTGGCTTTCGCGGATCGACGGGAGCCTACCAAGCAGAATTCTTCCTTATATGTACCTCGGAAATCTTGGCCATGCAAATAACCCAGAGTTACTGCGAGAGCTAGGCATCACTCGTGTGCTCAGTGTAGGGGAAGCTATCAGTTGGTCGGAAGAGGTGAAGCAGCAGCTCAATTGGCCTGACGACAATTTGATGATGGTGGATAGAGTACAGGACAACGGCGTTGATCCGCTTTGGGATGAGTTTGAACGTTGTCTCAAGTTCATTGGTGAGAGTTCAACCCGACTTTCTTTCCTTCTCAAGCTAACCGAGGACAGAGGCTGGAAAATTAGAAGGTGGAGCCACTCTTGTACACTGTCGAGTTGGTGTTTCCCGCTCAGCAACCATATGCATCGCCGAAGTCATGAACGAACTCGGTCTCTCGTTTCCTCGCGCGTACTGCTTTGTTCGTGCGAGGAGATTGAATGTCATCATCCAACCGCATCTTCGCTTCACGTACGTATAACCATTTTTTGTGTCCTTATCCGAACGTTTGCTCATTCTCTTAGGTACGAGCTTCTCAAGTGGGAAGAGTATCAGCGGCTGCGACGCAACGAACCACTTCGCCGGGAGCTGGAGTGGGCGACGATTGCGCGCGAAATCGCTCTAATGAACAAGCCCTACTCGAGATGATTTAGGCGTCTGACTTCCTTTTCACATTTACGCAATATACGAAATCATGACGGGACGGCCTGGTAATGTAACGAATATCATGTGGACCAGATCTCTTTCCTGGATACGAACATCGCACTGCCATGATCGGGGTTCGGTTATTATGTGGCGTTTGAGTCAAGATATGGATCGACCTCCGTGGATTTTGTAAGATCAGGGGCTGTCTCTTCTTTACATCCCTTTAGAGTGACTTTTACGTCCTGGGATTTCATGATCCAAATGGATCTCGCAGGCTGTTTTTCGCCCACTAATTTCGCTTTCAAATGTTCGGATAGTAGGGTGTCCTCTCAGCAAGACGCTTGGGACCGGATATATGGGCTGGCTTGCTTCACTTTCTATTTCATTCAATATGTGTATTACTTCCAACTGGTGTTTGGGGGATGTCTAAGACTGGCTCTTTCGGCAGACCGTGCATACATATAAGATTGCTTAATGCATAACAACTGCTGCTTAGGTACACATATTGCATCTTGATTCGGTGGAAGTTGTTAATTGAAGGGTTTAGCTTTACTTGAACATTGGACTTAAATATGATTCCTATAGTTACCACATGCAGAACATCGCCACAATTGACAACACATTCAAAAATTACCCCGCCTCGGCTGTGTAATGGGCAGGTATCACGCAACCGCATCGAAATTCGGAAACCACGGGCATGCAAGCGCGGGCTTAAACCTTCCCAAACGTCGATTGATTGCCCGACTGAAATCTTCCAGTTTCCATTTCACTTCATCCACTCTTTCCCATCTGGCAGGTATACCATGGGCACTCACGTAGACGCTTACCCATACAACCTTGGTGGGTTTCACCGCCAGATCAGTACGACAAATCCGGCAGCACAGAAATGGTTTGACCGTGGTCTGATATGGTGTTATGCATTTCATCACGAAGAATCAGCGCATTGCTTCGAGAAAGCCATCCAGGAAGACCCGGGCTGTGCTATGGCGTATTGGGGGCTTGCATTTGCACTCGGACCAAACTACAACAAGCCTTGGGATTTCTTCGACGAAAAAGAACTAAAATCCACCCTGGAAAAAATCAATCATGCGAATGCTCATGCTACACGGTACGCTGAAGAAGGCTCTACAACAGATGTCGAGAAGGCCATTATCAATGCTATACAGTCGCGCGTTCCCCAGGGTCTGGACGAAATCGCCTTCAGGGCGTGCAACGAAGCCTATGCAGAGGCCATGGCTACGGTCTACAAGAAATTCCCTCGCGATCTCGATGTAGCTTCTCTCTATGCCGATTCAATGATGAACCTTTCAGCCTGGGACCTGTGGAATCTACGTACTGGAGAGCCTAGCCCAGGTGCCCGGTCTCTAGAAGCAAAGGCAGTGCTAGAATCAGCGCTGGCTGCTGAAGGCGCAAATACCCATCTCGGAATTCTCCATCTATATATCCATCTGATGGAGATGTCCAAAACGCCTGAAGCTGCGTTGGTTGCAGCAGATCACCTTCGCACCTTGAGTCCCGATGCCGGTCACCTGGTCCACATTTAAGTGCCCCCTCAACGCTCTTACCCGCTATGCGTGCGTCTACTTATGTTCTTATAGGCCCTCGCATCTCGACATTTTGGTCGGAGATTACCGAAGAGCTATTGCTTCCAATGCAGACGCGTGTCTTGCTGATGAAAAGTATCTCGCTGCGCATGGGGGAAACAACTTCTACACTTTCTACCGCATGCATGATTATCACAGCCTGATCTATGCAGCCATGTTTGCTGGACAGTACAAAGTATCCATCGATACTGTGGCTCGCATGGAGAAGTCGCTGCCACCATCTCTCCTTCAGGTCGAAAGTCCCCCCATGGCAGACTGGGTCGAAAATTTTGCTTCAGTGCGTGTTCACGTCCTGGTCCGGTTCGGACAGTGGAAAGAACTTGTCGCGATCGAATTTCCTTCGGACCCGGACCTGTACTGCGTGACAACAGCGATGATACATTATGGAAAAGGTATTGCGTATGCCGCAACTGGAGACATGGAGAATGCCACCAAACATCGCGATCAGCTCCACGTGTCTGTCGCCAACATCCCCTCGTCTCGTATCTCTGGAGACTTCCCAAACAAGGCGAATGTCGTTCTCCAAGTGGCCACCGCTATGCTGGATGGCGAGCTGGAGTACCGAAAGGGCAACTACGAAGTTGCGTTTGATCACCTCCGCACTGCTATTGACCGAGACGATGCACTAACGTATGCTGAGCCATGGCCATGGATGATGCCGACTCGACACGCATATGCTGCACTCTTGCTGGAGCGTGGGAGGATCACTGAGGCCGCGCAAGCATACGCTGCCGATCTCGGCTTCGACGATACGTTGCCCCGGGCCCGGCAGCATCCGAACAACATATGGGCGCTACACGGCTACCACGAGTGTCTGCTGAAGCTGGATCGCAATGGTGAAGCCAAGATGGTGCAGCAACAGCTTCGGATTGCTCAGGCGGTTGCCGATGTCGACGTCAAAGCTTCTTGTTTCTGTCGGATGGATTGTTGTGGTACGTGAGGCTAGTCATCTGCTGTGACTGGGGGTTCCTTTACGTGGTGGATGCCTTTATACCATACGGCATTGATGGGATAGATTAGTTGGATCGTTATGAGGCTACTACCACATATGTAGTCAGTCCATCTCTGATCAATTCACTCGCCATAGAAATTGTATCAACTTGGCAGAACATTGTAGGAAATCAGTATCTTGTTAATGCAGAATCTGAATGAAGTCATTGTGGGTTGTGTTTTATAATTCCCATCTGTTTTACCCTTATAACGACGTACTGATCAATGACAAGGTGTGCTATCATAAAATCCAAAAAACAAAATCTCTAACCACCCTTAAGCTCATTTCCCATTCCCCAACATCTATCCAATCCTGTTTTTTTCCCCCTTTAATCTTTGGTGAAACCTAAAACCCGTCAATACTTCATTCATATCCAACAAAAAAAAAATGTAGAGAACTATCTATCTTTTCACTTGACCATTTCAAATATGTGTCGTAACGCAATATCATTGAGACTCAAAACATCCATCCTACTTGTTTGGAGTACTATACCGACTACGTAAAAACTCCTCGATTTGTATCTTCTCCAACTGGCCGCTGCTCTGTTCCACGTCTTCCTGTGCGGGCTGCGCAGATGAGGGGCGTGACTGATCTTCTGGATCTCCATGTAGTTCTTGATTTGAATCGTCCCCCTGCTCGTTTAGTTCCCGTTCTTGTCGTCTTTCACGGTCTAGCCCATTACTCTTATTCTCACCATCAACAGCACTTTCCCCTTTTTTCGTCCCATTCATTCCATCCTCACGCGCGGCACCTCTCCCATGTGGCACCAAACCCCCATGGTACGGCTTCGTCGCATTCCCAACGGCATCCATATCCACCTTCCAAATCCCACTGTGAAAATCCACACTAAAAGACCCCTCCCGGTCCCGATCCGCCACCACCAACCTCTCAAACACCTCATCCCTCGCATACTTTCCAAAAAACACGCTCTTCCACTCTTCACCCCGTTCCTCCCTCTCTCTGCGTAGTCGGCGCTGACCCTCTTCGACTTTAGATTTAGCTTCGGCGGTGCCCTTCATGTCGGCCCTGTCGAGCGCGTCGAGGACGTCTCCCCATGCTCGTCGCGATTCCCACGGGTCCTGCTCGTTCCTCGGGGATACGGTGATGGGGTTGGAAGGCGCCGTCGCGGCGTCAAAGGAATCGATTTCGTCTCCGGTTTTGCAATCGATGATGCCGAATTGGCCGCTCCACTGGCCTTTGGCGGTATACAGCGGTTCGTGTCTCCTGCTGCTGTTTTGTCCACTGTTGTAAATGTTGGCCTCGAATCCGTTCTTCAGCCCACTGCCCAAGAGTCCCTTGCCCTCGAACTGGATTTCAGCGACGAACCCGGTCGACGACACGATGCTGTATTTCCCTACGAGCTCTGGGTACGGCGAGCCGCTCAGCACGCCCTTGACTTTGACGTTGGGCACGGGGATCAGGTAGTCCTCGTCGAAGCGGTCGATGTGCAGGACGGCGTAGCCCTTTTGCTTGATGCTCACGGTTCCCGAGAAGGTGATTTCCTGCTGCGTGAAGCCCGATGCGTGGATCCCGTGGTGCGCGTTGGAGAGGTAGCATGCCGTCACCGGCGGGTGGTGGCTCACTTGTTCGGAGATCAGTCTTGTTTCACTCGGCTCTTCATCCCCGATTCCATTGGGGTTTCTCTTTACTCCGTTGACCTTCCAGCTCCCCAGAAACAGTTCCCCTAGAAATGCATTCAAGGGTTTTTTCACTCCCTCGCTTTCGCTTCTCCCCGCATACTGCTGGTTTTTCAGCGACCCCAAAAACCACTTCAGCACCAATACGGCTCGTCGTGCAGCGTCTGGTTCTAACGCTGGCGCAATGAAAAGATCTGGGTGATCGCCCCAGTACTGTGGAAGCTCGACCGTCGAGTATTCACCTAGTACAAAAGGTGGAGCCGTGATGTTGGAGAGGTCGCCATGCATGACGGATATGGAAGCTAGGAAATCCTTTAGCATGGAGCGGTTACTCTTCATCGAATTAGACATTTTGTTATGCAGTTATTTTTATTTTCCCTTTTTTCTTCAGTCTCGTCTTTGCATCCTCCCTCTTTTGTGTTGGGATGTATATTGAATTGATTCTTTTCCGAGGCGTAGCAAATAGATGCGAATAGAGTGTATTCTGCATATGGGTGCACTCAAATCATTTATTATGGAAGAAAAAGAGTTTCTAAAATAATGAAAAGTATGTGTTTTGTCTTTGGCATTGAGTTCTAGTAAAATGACCGCTGTCAATAGTCATGACGTAATCTGCGAAGGCTAAGAGCTGCCAACTCTAATTCGGCTCGTATTCATCGCAATTTAAGAAGGATGAGTAAAGAGATCGGATCGGGAGGAAAATTCCATTTTCGTGGTATCACTCACAGACTGCAATGTCCCAGAATCAGAGACGCGCACCCACGATAGTAACTAATCATCCCATCTCAAAGTCAACGTACCGAGATTTAGATTCGATTTTTCCGCCATTATGGTTCCCACAGGCGCAGACATCTGCCAGACCTCCATATTAGACCTCCCTCATTACATGCATTCTCCACTTTCTGTCTTTATACCCTCTTCCCTTCATACCTGAGTATCATGACCTGGGCTGAGCCATTGCTGGTCCAGAAGTGTGCTGACTTTCTGCAATATTCTGCTTCCCCCTAAAAGGGCCTGAAAAGTCTGTACCCTTTCCTGAGCAGACATCATGATGAACCTCTGAAGCCCAAAAACAGAAACGTAAGACACAGTGTTCTCAAAGCTCTCGGAGGAAGTTGTGGTGACAGGGTAATTGGCGTGTCCCTTCAGTAAGGCGAGAATTACTTGGGCGGCGAATGGGTT
This sequence comes from Periconia macrospinosa, assembly GCA_003073855.1. Taxonomy (NCBI): domain Eukaryota; kingdom Fungi; phylum Ascomycota; class Dothideomycetes; order Pleosporales; family Periconiaceae; genus Periconia; species Periconia macrospinosa. Next base: position 169,502 of record KZ805330.1, on the reverse strand, counting down.
TAGACCTACTCGGCGGAGAAATAACTCCCACTAGGCCCTGTCAGAACATCATAGATACCATATTTCTTCGGGGGTGCTTACATTTGTCTCGTCGGACAACAACTTAACGTCACCGATATCCTTTGATCCATGGGGTAAGCCATGCTTCGCCATCTCTTCAACGATCGACTGAGTAAGAGCCTGGGCTTCACCCGGAATCAACTGTACTGAGATGTTGGCTTGAAGCTTAGAAGCATGCAACTTGAATTGCTCGACAGCTTCAAGATCACGCGCATCCATAACTTGAGATACACCTCTCCCTCCTAGCTGGCGGCCAGGACTTTCACTCACAAGAACGACGAGTCTTTCGTAACGAGATTGGAGTTGCATGAGCCGCTTTTTGATTTTTGAATCATCTGGCTGTCCTGGAAGCGCGCGTTGTTTTATCTCTTGTAGTGTGGTAAGTATCAAGCCCGTCGATGGAGACAGTACTAAATCCGCCTCTTGAGCTGGAACGTAAGGTAGATCGAAGTCTCGGCTGATGAACTCAGCATTCGGATATAATCTCTCAAGCAGCCTAGAGATATGGTGTTGATGGAGAAGCGCCTCGGAGATAATAAACGAGCAAGATGGGTATGTCTTTGAGGGTTTAGGCAACACTGGCGTTGGCGGCCGGATGGCTGTATACTCTGACAAATTCTCATTCGTTGGAGAAGCCGGGTTGAAGTGCGCTTTATATGGCGTTGGTTGAGAGTTCTTAGAGATGGCCTGGCCTTGGTCGTTCGTTTTTTGAGGTTTCACTTCCATTCCATGTAAAGCAATAAATTTGTCCATTGCACTGCTTGCAGAAAATTTGCCTCCAAACATGAGACTTCCGTTCTTCTCTACTCCTCTGTCAATCGCATCTGATTTCTTAGTCAATGCTTTTGGTGGTTTGCGAGATGCGGCTGGAAATTTCTTCTGCTGCAATTCGTCAATTCCTCGGTATCCGCTTTCGTCATGTCCGTGTACACTGTCTTGAATAGACCAGACTCCTCGGCTTGCTTTCAGATCACATCCTGCTTCGTTAAATTTGGCACTCGGGTTGTCTGTAACAAGATCCATACATTCCTCCTCTGGTAGCTTCATCCGTTCAAGTTCTTCTTCCTCGTCATCTTCCTGCTCGAGAAGGCGAAGCCCGTCCCGCTTCCATATATCTGTTGAGCTGGTCACAATATCATTGGAAGTCATCTCGCGAGTTATTTGGTCTAGGTGTTCTTGACCATGAAGTTTCTCGTCGATTGTGACTCTAGCCGAACGCTGAGCGAATGGCTCAATTTGTAGCTCTCTATTAAGACGGGAGACGCCGTGCCAAGATTCAGATGGATAAGTGCGTTTGATTCGAGCCAAAAATGCACGTTGAGAATGTAATTCTGTTTCGTCGGTCTTGCTAATGTTACGTTTGTACTCATCCCAGGGCGCGGTCGGGGGCACAAACTCAATGAAGGGAACATCGATACGTTTTGTGGTGTCAGCTTCGCAAAGCCGTTCGTGTTCGATTCTCCATTTTGCTTCCTTGGCCACCGGCTGCCAGTCTTCTTGGACATATTCAAGCTCCTCTTTTTGACTGGCTTCATCTGTTTTCTGATCACACATACACACAAAGCCATTGATATACTGTGGTATATCGGAGAATGTCACAGTTTTCAACTTCTTCGCAGGGGATTCCGAAAATATCGGGGGCGTCAACGGTGTCTCGACATGAAGCAGCTCTGATTTACGTTTCAAAGTCGGAGTCAATTGATCGGCATAAGAGCTATCACCCAGTCCTCCCGTGATGTCCAGCAGCAGATTACTCTCACCATCATCGCCTTGGATAAGGGCATCTGTATCCATAATCTGTTCTTGGAGCAGTTTAGCTTCCTCGATAGTCGAATTCGAACTATCGGATAAGATTGGGAGGTGACTCGCAGGCGATGATGGGATATAAGGGGTCGCTGGCGGCGATAGTGGCAACAGGGGTGGCGTCAAAGGTTCCAATGCTGAACTCTGTCTTCATTAGCTAGTGTTATGCGTCAGTTCTTTTACTTGCCCTTCTGTAAATATCTTGCTCTGTGTCGTCTGCACTATCATTCTCAACGATGTACGAGTTTCTGACCGCGTTGTTCAAGTAAAAAATATCTGATTTTGAGACTTGCAATTTCTCGGCCCTGAGTCTCCCGTCACACTGCCGGGCAGATGCAAGATATTTTTCCGGCCATTCTAGTCCCTCATCCTTCTCTGGATCGAGGGGTTCTAACGGTATTCTCAATTCAGCAATATTTGGCGTTTCTGTACTACCAAACTTCAGTACGTCGAGCTCGTGATCTGTTCTGAGGACGGGCATCTCTTGCTTCAAACAGCAGATGCGGTGACTGCAATTTTCATCATCTTCAAATACGTTCTCAGCACTCTTAAAGGAAGCGATGGAATGCAACAAAGACGCCTCTTGGATATTGATGGTGAGACGTTCCTTGATCAGTTCTGTTGCACGGATTTTGAGGATGGGTGGATTGAGCGGGTCACATAAATCATGTTCCAGGACTTCGTCAGATGGGGCTGCAGTGAGGTTGAAAGCCGGGGTTTCCAATGAGTAATCTCGACAGAGACCATGGAAACGCGCATACTCTAAGATTGTTGGTTCAGAGGGTTCTGCATCGAAGCCGAGGTCAAGCTCCATAGCCGTCGCATGCGTCAAGGAGATTTTTGAGAAGAAATAATATTGTATCGGTGTGAATAGTATAGGAAATTATTTTACTTTTGCGAATTGTACGTGGAGAAGATTAGCGTGTCTGAAGACGTCCGTGGTGGACATTAGAGGTCGGAGGGTGTTATGGCTACTGACGTCATCACGTGAGTGGGTCTTGGCACCAGGGCTACTACTTCTTCTGTATATAGCTCTCTCTTCTTCTTATATACACTTTATACTTGTATAATACACTACTTTCTTATCACTCTTTTAACTCTTGCGGGCTGCGCCTATGGAATCTGGTAGCTGCGATTTTAATCCGTACTACACGCTGTCTTTTGTACCGTACGGTTTTAGCTCCTGTTGTTGCACTGCGCGTTTAACGCCCTCTACTGTACTGTACAGTCTCTCCTGTTATTGTACTGCGCGTTTAACGTCCCCTGTTGTTATGTAATGTTTTGGCGCCTGCTGTACTGCACGGTCTCCACCGTTGTCGTACTGCGCGTTTTGACTTTGCCTCTTCTGGTGCTAAATGTGGTCTAGCTAAAGGTCTAAGAAGGACATTTTAAAAGATCTTAAACTGATTATAATAAAACTACTGGTCTGGCGAACCCTTAGGTCGTTTGTTCTGGTCTAGGACTCTATCTCTGGCCCTGCTAGCTATCCTCCTACGATTGGATTACCCTGCTAGCTATCCTTTTATGATTGATTACTCTACTTATTCTCCTACGACTACTCTACTTATCGTTCTATAACCACTTATCTTCCTACAACTACTTATCCTTCTATGACTACTCATCCTCCTATGACTACTCATCCTCCTATGACTACTCGTCCTCCTATGACTACTCTACTTAACACTAGAAAATCATATGATATGGCTTTTTGGACGCTTTTACGACTTTACTTAATGTGGGTCCTATATCGCGGGAACAAAGTTAGGTAAAGTGAAGTGGGGGTGTTATAGTACATTATCAGTGTTTAAAAATGCTACCTCACGTGGCGTCTTGATAACAGATTACTCTGTACCTGGGGTTTGGTTTCAACCAAGTTCTGCTTGTCGAAGAGAGAATAAACGTATCGGCAGCAAAGGCAATGTTGGCTAAGAAGACCTTTTCGGGGGCAAGGAGAGTCAGTCTTCTCAATCTTCCGGCTCGCAACCTCATGCACCCACTCACAGCGGTGTATCCCACAGCAGTTCCAACCTTCCAACTACCTGTACCTACGTCCAGTTAGTCCCTACACCAGCCGAGAATTGCCTTGTTCTTTATACAGGTAAATGTCCTGCTGAGTTTGGAGTGGCGGGAGCACCGAGTCCTTTTCTAGATGAAGATGGAAGGATCAACATGAGTTCCCTCGCATCTAACCCTGGAGGAGATTTCAATGCGAACAGCCTTGCATGGTACTTCTCAACAGAGTACGAAACAGCAAACATTTACCGAAAGTACACCGCAAGACGATGCAGAAACGAGGAGACCTGGATCATTCGGATCGCAATCCCAACACAATCGGCGGAAATGTTACGAACCAAACAACTACTATGGTCATCCGATTTTAGAGAATTCGTGTGGCATTGCCGAAACAAACAGTATATACCTGTCAGGTAACACCAATACGATTCCAGCGATGTTCTCAAGGGACATATCTTAAAGGATCCGAGTATATATAGATGCTCAAAAGTCGACATCCACACTCAAATCACCGAGGGGAAATTATGCAAACTGAACTCTAGCCAAAAAGCAACCCAATAGGTTGCCAGGAACATGGACACTGCGCGCAAGATTGCGCTTTGGAGCCACGGCAATCTACACATCGAAGTTTTTGCAGCTGAGATCCAGCAAGGAGGTGCTAATTAATATTTGGAGGGACGTTCATAAGTGTTCCATGCTACAAGGCTAGTACGTACATACGGAACGAGATATTCATGGAAAGGTTGTGGAGATATTTTGTATTATTTCTTGGAAGCAAGCTTATGTAGGGGTTTGCTTCAACTCATTGTGTGGCCGTGTCTTCCGTAGCGGTTGTCAGAGATGATGAAAAGGGAAATATTATATACAATTCTTTACCTCCAGGCCATGCATATCAACAATGAAAGATTGTGATGATCAGTCTTCGCTCAAATTAACCCTCCCTCGGACTTGTACCTACGCAACAGGGGGCTTCTCTCCGAAGCCAACCGACTGGTTGCCACCGTTGAAAGCAACAAGCTGCGCCTTGAACATGGTATCACCATAGATCTGCAGACCAGCGCCCTGGTTGCCTTGAATACCACCGAAGCAGGTGGTGTTGGCCTGGTCAACAGTGGCGAAAGTGATTTGGTTACCGGGGATCTTGGCCATGTAGCTGTCACCAATGGCAACAGCCATGTCAGGGAGCTTGGCGGCGCAAGGATAGATGAAACCACCAACTTGGGCATTGAGCTGTGCTCCCTGGACTTGGGAGTAGTAGGCTTCAGCGACTGGCTGGTCGACGAGGAGGAGAGATGTTCCAGTGTCAGCGATGGCCTGGGAAGCGCCCTTGTTTTCGAAGACCTTGCCATTGACGGAAAATTTGGCAGAAGGGAATTGCCAAAATCCTGAGCTGGAGTTTACGGGAATCCAGGCCATTTCGCCAACAAACTTGGTGGAGTCGATCTTGCCGAATTCATAGACACCTGTGCCATCGGGGTCGAGATCGGCTGTGAAGACTGGCAGGTCCAGGTTGCCCATCACGTTGTCGAAGAAAGTCTTTTGGGGAATCTTCTTGGTACCATCGTTGACTACAGTTGTTAGTAAGAAGGCTGATCGTGCCCAAAGATAAGGTGACGCTTACCAGTGTTGAGCTTGGAGAAAGCAAGACCGACAAGGCCATCCGTGTTCGTATCTTGGATAAAGGAGCGGGACACGGCGTTTGCAAGTTCGACGGCTTGGTTATCGACGGTTACACCACCAATGGTGACCTTGTCCGTGCCAACGGTGCCAGCAGCACCAGAACCGTCTCCATATGAGATCTTGAACTGAGCACCGTCCATTTTCTTGAAAGTGGTGGATTTGGAGGCATCAAAGGCCGAGTGCTGACCGATTGACTGAGCGGGAAGGTCGGTGCTGAAAACCCACAAATCGGAGGAACCAGAGTCAAAGTCCAAGTTCAGAGTTTGGCCACCGATGTCGACGGGAGAGAGAAAGAGTGCAGCATTCTGCTCGGGGTTGGCAGCAACAGTGCCAGTGCCGTTGCCGCTCTTGGTTCCATTGGCCGCGGCAGTGCGGAGCCCCTCCAGCATAGCACTGACTTTGTGGTTTGAGATGAAGCCGCCATTGGAGCTGTACTTTGTAAGTACCTTCCGCATGGCGTCGCGGCCGTTGAGACCCCTTGGATGCGCTCTGTTCAGGCTTCGTGGGACCCTGAACGAACGTTTCTGAACCCTAGCTGGACGCGGAGCGGCAAGCACAATGGCGGCCAGCAGAGTAACCATGAAAAAGAGTCGGAGATATGCCATGTTGGACTAATGCTGACCGGCAGCCGTAACTTTTTTTTTATGTTTATGAGGAAAAGAAAATGAATGGTGTGGAAACAAACGGAACGAAGAGAAAAGAGAAGATTATAGCGGGTTAAGCTATGGATCTCTCGGGTATGAAGAGAAAGGCTCGGCCTGGGGGGTGAGTAACAATTTGGAGAGTGGGAATGAAGTGACTTAAAAAGAGAATGTCGACGGCAATACCATGGCAGGGCCATAGTGAAATTGAAATCTTGGTGAAACTATGCTATGGCCAAGACAGCTGGTGATGCATGAACAAGCTCCCAAGGAAGGCTAAGCCTGTGGGCCGTTTGTACAAGACTTGCGTGGCGTCAGAGCACGGCGCCAGGCCGAACAAACAAGAAGCTTCGTAGGTGACTGTTTGAGACACCCCTGGAGGTGACGAGGCTTCGCATTCGTAAGAACTAACAGGCATGATCGCGTCGGGAGCGGGTCCATGGATTGCCAAAAGGAAACACTGGGTTTCCAAGCAAGCCAATTGATAGGAGGAAACTGAACGGTCATGTTGTCGGCAGTCCATATTTGTTACGCGTAACGCTTGAGCTGGCTTTGAGAGGGTGGGCCCGCAGGCCCGGGCATAAAACAGGGGTCGGCAAAGCTTGTTTCAGCGTTGAGGCTTCCTCCATGCAATCAATCATGGATCCAAAATCTTCCGTCAGATAGATACATGTCAATGAATGTTGTTGGGCTGATCTGCACAGCTAACGGCGTGCAAGTAGGCAGTGTCAATCAATAGACGCCGTCCCTGCCATGTCCCAAGTAATGGCGCTGCTATTTGAAGAAGCAACCAAATTATTGTGCTGTACCGCAACTCTACAGTATGTCAGCCACAGTGAAGCGTTTCAGGCGTTGCAACGCGTTACGCCTCCCGCTAACTTGCAGGGATACATTCATGCGAAACGCATCGGCTCCGTACTCTAGCCACAGCCCTATCATACTTACATACGATGCGTCGATGATGTTTGACAAGATGCCGCAGCGTCGTCTAAAAATTCGCGCCTAGAAGGTTGCCTTGCCCCATCATACCACGGGAGTTGGGACATTGAAAACCTAATTTTACCCTTTTCAGCTTCCCCCGTGAGGCTGTTTCATGTAAAAAACAAGAGACGGAAAAGAAGGAAGCCCTCACTCCACAAACCCCATGATTCAAATGATTCAGAAAGTGTTTCTACTCTACTCGTACCACAAAGCTTGGCAAACACGCCGATCAAGAAAGAAAGTAGGTATGGTTTCCGCAGATAACTAGCGCTCTGCCGTTGGATTTGAGATCCTGAAGGGCAGGTTGTCCTAGAGCATCCTCCCACCCAAAGGCCTATCAAAGTGCTGAACTGAGACCGTTGTAAACTTAGTTCCAACGCGGGGCCCAAACAAGTGAGTACTCGACGCCGTTGCCGAAGCATGTGCGGTAACCAAACCGTGGAACAGTGGAAGTAGCAAGGTCGGTACATCCGAACAAGGGAAGCAATATGGGATCTCATCGTTCCGTACCTAGGTATTGGGAAGAAACGGCCGGCTGCGCACAAGATCAATGCCAAGCATGTTTAACTTGGGCCTCTCCCAAGATTGAGCCTTAGAAACCTAAGGCTCGGCACGATGAGTATTGGCGAAACATTGTGCAATCTCTAGCCATCCACATTGCATCAAAGACAGGATTTGTTGTTGGAAAAATGTTACGTGTAAGTTATCGATAATATGGCATTTAATCATTTATCCACCTTCGCTGATCCACCAGTGTCTCTTTCATAAATATGAGAGTGGTGGCGTTAACTGAGTGCAACTTCTTAATTCAAGGGCTTTCCAATCAGCGGAGGAACCGTCTTTTCCACCTGTGCCTCGAGGCTACGGTGAGCAGGCAAAATGAAGACGAAGTCCATCCCAAGCTTCGACCACAATGCATTACCCGCGCCGTAACACCCTGCTTGTGCCGCTGTCAACGCCCATTGTGTTACGAATGGCATTCGATTAACCTCGTGTAGTTTGAACCTCGTTACTCTACTCCTAGCTCATCCAAGCAATTCCACATCCAGACCAATAGCTCTCATGAATAGATTCACGTTGGCCAGCCTGGCTCCTGCCATCTCAGCGGGAAGTGCCTTGCTGACAGTCACGGTTTCCATGACACGATCCTTGACTCCCAAGACGAGTCTCTGTTGCTGCTCGGGACTGGCACCTACGCCCATGGAGGCCAAGAATTGCCACACGTACATATCATCGGTATCATTGACATTGCCCGGGAAGATAACAGGCAAAACTGGCTCCACCACGTCAAAAAGACGGTTATAGAGCTCTGTCCAATGCTCCCAATCCGCCGAGTCGATTTTTGGTGCAGACTGTTTCAACAGTTCGGCGCGCGATATAAGAATGGTAAGTAAAGACATCCCGACTTTGCTCCTGGCCACAACGTGCATGTTCGTTCGGTCCAACACGAGGCCTAATAGTCCAATAATGATGTTGAGGGGTGATTCGGAGATGTGGGCAAAGAGGGGGGGTATGACGGTCGCCAAGAACAATTCGACTTCTTCGCGCATACTAGCGGAGAGTGGCTCATCTTGGGTTGCCACTGCATGGGAGACAACAGGCAGCTGGTCGAGATGAACAACGATCATGGTGACCACCGTAATGCGCTCTTGTTCATCAATATGGGCAAATATACGCTGAATCGCTTTCTTGCCTTTCGCAAACGACAGTATGGAGATGAATGGGTGCGGAGTGGTAGATCTGATACATCAGTATATGGAAAAATTTGCTTGGAATAGCTATAACTTACTGGGGGTTGATGGGCTCCATAATCTTGATGTCTTGCCAGAGTTTCTTGCGTAGAGCTTCTGTCTTGGTACGCCACTCCATATGGGCTTGAATTGCCTCTGGCTGGCTACCCTCGGTGATTGTAGGTGGCCGAGTTCGGTCATGATCCTCTAAATGCATCAAAGTCATATAAACAGCCTCGATATTACGCAGTGTATCCTTTCTGTCGGCTACGAGAGATTTGTTTTGCTTTATTTTATCTCCTGTCTCTGGTCGCTTAAGGTTCAACAAAGGTCTTGGGGTTTTGGAGTTGCTAAAGGATATTTTCCCCAAGCTGCCCTCAATGACAAGTTGCTTGCCCTTTGGTTTTGCCTTGGCAGCCTCAACTGCGCGTTGAACCTGCTGTTCCATGCGCTGCATATGGTTGTCACCACCGCGGCCATGCCTGCGCGGACCAAATCTGCTGTTCGTCTGGAACAGGTATGTTTGAGCAAATTGATTGGCCGGTTGATGAGGATTCTGACGAGGCGCACCACGGATAGAGCTAAAGACTTGATAGTAAAAATCCTCCGCAATCTGTGCCTCAAGACTCTTCTCATCCAGATTTCCAGTCGCAGACATCAATTGCTGTAACTGAATGCGTGTAATGAAGTTCTTATCCTGGGGCGTCATGAGGCCGTTGTCCTTTGAGAGCTCAAAGATTTTATGGTTTCGCTTGGCGCGTTTCGCGTCTTCCTCGAGGTAAGCTTCCCTTTCTTCTTTGGAAAGAGCCATCAGTTGTTCCGGATGGGTAATCACCATGCCAGGAAATGAAGGCCCACGGGCATGTCCAGGAAAAGAGCCACGAGGACCGGGGTGAGCTTGTTGCATCATTGGCTGCCCGTGGCCAGACAAGCGGTTGGGGTTCTGCAATATCTGTCTCGGTTGGGATGGTGGTCTCTGATTCTGCGCCTGCTGCGGGATCTGTCGTTGGGGCTGGGACGCGGCGGGCTGCTGCTGTCTTTGACGTTGGAGGATGGTGGGATGCTGAGCCTGTTGCGCTTGAACGGGCTGGGCCGGTAGCTCAGCGTGGATGGGCTGTTGTCTGGAGGGATGGCCTTGGAGATGGGGCTGCTGCGGACGCTGCAAAATGTGTGGAGCAAACTGCCCCGGCATTCCTGGGTATTGAGGTTGACCATGAGGCACTTGCTGTGGGTAGGGTACAGGTTGTTGGCCGAAAGACTGGGGCAGAGCTTGTGGTATCATGGGAGTAGGGGCCTCCTGGACGGGTTGGCCGCGCATCATGGCCTCGACTTCCTCAAGACTCATCATCTTCTTCGCGGGAGCGCCAGCAGATTGCTGAGGTAGGGGCTGAAGCTCTGCCTCGAATTCGGGCTGCTTTGCAGCAGCGGCAGACTGCTTGGGCTTCAGACCCCAGATGTCGGCGCGCGCCTCCAACTGCGGAATGTAATCGGGATTATTGTAGTTTTCATAGCCACTTCTCGTGGGTTTGGAAGCATACGGGATGGAGGGCTTCTGCTGGGATGGAGGTTGCCGGGCCTGGAAAAGCATCTGCTCCTCGTGAATTGTGCCAGCAATTTTGGACGTCTCGCCGGCAAAATCAAAGTCTTTGCCAACGCCCTGCTGGGTTGTAGGGCCACCAAAGGTGTCGTCGTTGAAGGCGTCGTCGGTTTCATCGAGCTGGTCGCCCAAGCCGTCGTAGGTTTCTTCGAAATCGATGCTGTAGAGAATTGTTAGTCGCCAGGAATCATGTCAATTCATGGGGTTGGGTGGGCATACGCATCGCCATCTTCCCCTCCGCCTAGGCCGGCAAAGGCATCGTGGTGACCGAAGCCGGGGGCATTGGTGGAGTGACCTCTGTCCCTGGGGAGGTTGGTGTCAAAGCCGAAGAAGGACATGGTGGGCAGGCAGGACCCGATGTGAGGACTCAGGCTGCAGCGGGATTATTAGAGGATGGTGAGGGGGCGCGTGTGGGTTTGTTTGGGAGGGGAGGGCAGAAGCTAGAGGCGAGTGCCCAGAAACGGTGACGTGCAACAAAAAGTGAAGGCAAAAGCAAAAGCACAGGGCGGCGGACGCATCGAGCGACGGATGGCGCAACCGAGCTGATGGATGTTACTCTTATGGACGGGTCAAGAGGCCAGCGATGGAGGGAAGCAAAAAGAATGCAGACGGCGATGGATCGCGCAGAATGAGTAGCGCAATTGGGGGTAGATGGATAGTTGGAGGGTGGGTGTTGCGCAGCAGCAGTACTTAATCGAGGAGTCGAGGGGGCTCGGCAAGTTCCGCACCATCAACCTCCAAGTACCTCAGTATCTACTTGCATTCTACCTCTAACTACATGTACTACGTATCTAGGTACTGATGGAATAATAAAGGACAGTCCATTGCTTGCCGAGTGTGTAGGCTTTAACATTGAATGTGTACAAGTACCTAGACAGTATGCGCAGTTTTCACATGCAGTCTCTCGCCGCCGGGCCACAATCGCAAGTCACAGAACGGTATAGGTAGGTATACATGTACGCAATGCATGCGCCTATATATACTTACCTAACGGAATACGAGGGCAAACATCGCTTGCTATAAGGAGAGGATTGCATTGTCAGGTCAGCGCTGCCAAGTTGCCACCTACATACAAACAGGAGCATTTTGCGGGCGTGCGGGCGGCATACGGCATTCTCACCCCTTTCAGGGTTAACTACCAAGCCTCTCACGGGCTGCCGAGATGATTATACTAAAAGTACTGTGCAGTACTATTCGTACATTTCCTCTCCTCTCCTCTCCCTTTCCCTTCTTTCCCCTTCCCTTCTCTCTTCCCCCCTTCTCTCTTCCCCCCTTCTCCCACCGCATTGCAATGCCAGAGTAGTGCGCCCTGTCCCTGTGTCCATCGTTCTGTGTCTGCCGTGACACCTCCTCTCCTTCATCACCGTCAATCCATCCGCGCTTCGACCACGTTGCCTCCCACGTCCATCCTTACCACAGCCACTATACCGCAGTAGCGCATTTCCCATCGCGCCAACCTCAGCAACGCTTTACCCCCGTCCTCACCCATCTCCACCACCACCCGCACACCTTCAACCCATAGCGAAAACAGATCAGACACGCCCTAGCAGTCAACCGCCATCACCATGGCTGGCCAACAGCGCTACCTCCGTTACATCGTCTTTGCCCTCGTGGTAAGCCAACCTGCTCACCTGTCCAGCGAACATGACGTCGTCTCCCAAGTCTTTCAGCCAGCTCATTCTCGCAGTGCTTAGTCCTCCTCCTCTTCATCTCCTCGTCTTCCTCCGTGCCCTCGGCCCAATGGCCCACTTCCAAATTCAAGACCGGCGGCGCAAAGCCCTCGCAGCCCGCTACGAGTAACCAAGATGCGCTCAAGCCCGCGAGCCCTCCTACAACCCCCAACCCAGACTCGAAACTGCCTCCCGCCACTGCCTCCGGCGAGCGCATGAATGCCACTTTTGTAACCCTTGCCCGAAATGAGGACCTTTGGGAAATCCTCAAGTCTATCCGAAGCGTGGAGGATCGCTTCAATCGCAAGTTCAACTATGACTGGGTCTTTCTCAATGACAAGGAGTTCAACGATGAATTCAAGAAGATGACCAGTGCCATTGTTTCCGGGAAAACAAAATACGGCCTCATCCCGACGGAGCATTGGTCCTATCCCGATTTCATCGATCAGAAACGCGCCGCCGCCGTCCGCCAAGAAATGAAGGAGAAGCAAATCATCTACGGTGATTCCGAATCGTATCGGCACATGTGCCGCTACGAGTCTGGCTTCTTCTTCCGACACCCATTGTTGTTGGACTACGAGTGGTATTGGCGTGTGGAGCCCAGCGTCAAGTTCTTCTGTGACATCAACTACGACACGTTCAAGTTTATGGCTGAAAACAAGAAAAAATACAGCTTTACCCTCAGCTTGCACGAGTACGAAGCAACCATTCCAACACTTTGGGACAGCGTCAAGAACTTCACCAAGATGTATCCTCAGCACATCGTAGAGGGCAACTCTCTGAAGTTCATCAGTGATGATGAGGGAAAGACGTACAATAACTGCCATTTCTGGTCCAACTTCGAAATCGGCAATCTCAACTGGCTCCGCTCACAGGCCTACCTTGACTTCTTCGAACTCCTGGATCAGGCTGGCGGCTTCTTCTATGAGCGCTGGGGTGATGCCCCCGTCCATTCGATTGCCGCCGCCCTCATGTTGAAGAAGGAGGAGCTCCACTTTTTCAACGACATTGCCTACTATCATGTTCCCTTCACGCACTGCCCAACTGGTGAAAAGTTCCGAATCGACCACAAGTGCACTTGTCAATCTACTGACAATTTCGATTGGAAAGGATATAGCTGTAGGTCATTTCATCTTTCATTTTGCTAAGCATTACTGACTTCATATTCCAGGTACATCCAAATTCTACGAGATCAACGGGCTGCCGAGACCAGAAGGGTACGAAAATGAGCAAGACTAAGTTCGTTGGTTCGTTCACATACACACATTCACACGGGCCCATCCCAGCCTCGACTCCATTCAATTCCCATTTTCTTTCGTACCGGCACAGCGTCTAACTTCGCTACAAGTGCACCTCCAACCCAGGCCGAAACCGTGTGGTATTTCATCCGTATTTTTGCTTGGATCATCTTCATCACAATCATTGTCACGATTCTCGTCACTAGGAAAGGGCGCAACATTCGGTATGACATTGGGGAAAAGTGAGCATTCCCAGGGCCCTTTTGAGTTTTCCCTTCTACACTTGGCCGGATAGTGATTGGGTGGACCGCACCCCTGGCAGGGGAAGTTGGTGGCATCCTCGGCGTTTTGCATGACTTTTACGGTAAAGAATTCATGGGCTTTTTTCTGGAGTGTATTCTATGTATTGCAAGACTGGGCGGCGGGAATTTACCTATAGAACGTGACGTTTATCTTCATTTATTTGTCCTGGAACACAGGATTAGGGTAAAAATTTTAAATTTTATTGGCTGTAATTGTCGGGCAGCCGTATGTATTTGGGTTACACTCTTAAACTGTGGAATTCTGGAAGATTGATGGACGACTTAACTTTGTAAATGCGCCACGGGTGATTTCTTGTCCCGGCGAACCCTGCCTCGGCAAAACGGGGCAGTGGCGGGAACTTAGAAGCTCGGATGGGGAACGACCATCGTCATTGTGTACCAAAACAATCCTACGTCTAGCTTTTGTATGAAATCACGGCTCGTATTCATGATCGATTTGAAGATTCTGAACCATCGCGTCTGACGGATTGTACCATCTCTATGGGCAACCCGCATCCTATCGTACCACTACAGGGCCTTTCCCCTCTCCACCTCGTCTTCGATTAATCTATATCCACAACATGTCACCGCCTTCCTCCTCCTCCTCTTCTTCCCCTGCGCGTCGTCGAGAAACTTCCACTCCCGAACAAGCACCCGATCTCAGTATCACTGCAGACGACCAAGTCTACCTTCACGCTGCCGGCTACGATGCACCCCCCGAGCGCGGCCTCGTCTCTAGTTTTGCGCGATTCCGCTCTTCACCCCTCGATTTCATACGCGAGATATCTCTTCACGTCTCCGGCACAGGATGGCGCTCATATGATGATTTCATTGGCCAGCCCATGTTCTACTCTGGGTTTAGCGAAGAGATGAAAGCGCGGGTACTCAGTAACTCAATGCTGGTGACCAAAGTCAGGGAGTTGGCGGAAAAACGTGTTCAAGTGGAGGCGAAGGAGGGTCTGTTGGGAGACGAGATCATGAACGGGGGTGCAGGGAAGGAAGACAAGAAAAGAAAGAGACGCATACAAATTGAGGAATCGCTCATGGAGGTTTGCGACACCATGACCGACAACATGATATGTAAAATGGAAAGCAATCGCTTCATTCGCGGCGCATACTATCTCGCCACACAACTCTTGACACGGGCATACCATCAGGGAGTTCACGTTTCGAGCGAAGAAGTTCTCAGGCTCCGCGAAGTAGCCAAGGAAGCCGAGAAAAAGAAGCAGTCAATCATCTTCCTACCATGCCATCGTTCCCACGTCGATTATGTGTCACTCCAGATCATCTGTTTCCGCATCGGTCTCGCTCTCCCCACCATTGTCGCGGGCGACAACCTGAATTTCCCCATTGTGGGCAATTTCCTCCAGCATGCCGGCGCAATGTGGATCCGGCGTAGCTTTGGGGATGATCAATTATACTCAACACTGGTACAGGCCTATATTGATACGTTGATGCAGAACGGATACAACCTCAAGTGTTTTGTAGAAGGAGGCAGAAGCCGTACGGGGAAGATGCTGCCACCCAAATTCGGAATTCTAAGCTACATGCTGGACAGTGTTGCAAGCGGTCGAGTAGAAGATGCCATCATATGCCCGGTCTCAACGCAGTACGACAAGGTCATTGAAGTGGACTCGTACATCAGTGAATTGCTCGGACAACCGAAACCAAAAGAGAACCTCAAGGATTTCATCTCCGCATCCTCGGTTTTATCATTAAAACTTGGGAGAGTGGATGTTCGGTTCCATGAGCCTTGGTCTTTGCGGAAATTCATCGACGCGCAACACGACCGTTTCAGCAGGTTACCCCAACAACTAGACTTGAAAGATGAGCGAATACGGATATTAAGGACGTTGGGATACAAGGTCCTCAGCGACATTAACGATGTCTCCGTCATTATGCCCACTGCCCTAGTCGGGACTGTCCTGTTGACACTCCGAGGGCGAGGGGTAGGAAAGTCTGAATTGATACGGCGCGTGGAATGGCTCAGCGAACGTATCAAGGCACAAGGAGGAAGGGTGGCACACTTCGCAGGGTTGCCAACACGTGTTGTGGTGGACAGAGCCCTGGAAGTACTCGGTTCAGGTCTGGTAGGTCTGGTCGGTGGACTGCCAGAAGACACATATTACGCCGTAGACAGGTCAGCATCCCCCTATACACCGTCTCTGGTTTGAGGAGCATCTACTTACATTCCCCTTGACAGATTTCAACTTTCCTTCTACCGAAACATGACGATCCACCTCTTCATCCTCCACTCCCTTGTCAGCGCCGCACTCTACACGCGCGTCAAACTCGGTGGCGGCCCCGAATATCAACGCATCACCTACACGGCGCTCCGCGACCAAGTCCACTTCCTCTCGCAACTCTTCCGGGGCGAATTCATCTTCCCGACCGAGGGTCTAGAGCACAATCTCGCCCAAACCATCACCTCCCTCGAGTCGGACGGCGTCATCACCGTCACACGCGACGCATCCAACCCATCCAAGGTCGAAACCATCGAACTCAGCTCCACAGAGCGCTCCTCGGGCCGCGAGAGCTTCGACTTCTACTGCTTCCTCATCTGGCCGTTCATAGAGGCGGCGTGGCTGGGCGCCATCTCGCTGGTGATGCTGACGCCTCCGCCATCGGCGTCCAAAGAAACCTGGCTCGACCTCAAAAAGGTGCAGGACCGCGCCCAGCTGCTAGGCAAGACGCTGTACCACCAGGGCGACCTCTCGTACTTTGAAGCCGTCAACAAGGAAACGCTCAAGAACACGTACACGCGCTTCGAGGAGGAAGGCATGATTGTCGTGTCGCGGTCCCGCGACTCCAAAATCCCCTCGTCGATCCGTCTCGCTGACGAATGGATCCCATCGCGCACTACTACTCCCAATACCACCTCCAACTCATCCAGCAGCACCGCACACTCGACGAGCATCGAAGCCAAAGGCCTCCTCTGGACGTTCGCGGAGCGCATCAGCAGCAGCAGGAGGGAGGGCAAGAACCGCCGCGACGGCGCAACGGTGCAGAACCGCGTGTTGAGCCTCGCGGATCGCGTTGGGGCTGAGCTTTGGCAGGACGCCGTCGTCAAGACGTCTGATGAGGGTGAGGCTGAGAGGGCCGTCTTGACGGCTAGTAAAGCGCTGAGGGGGAAGAGTATGGCGAGGAAAGGGCTGAGCTCTTCTTCTTCCCCTGCGCCTGTGTCAAAGTTGTAGTATACACTTTTTTTTTCTCTATGTAGACATGAGTGAATATCCTCCAGTAACAATGTACTACTTGATCAATCCAAGCAATTCTCAAATATATTGGAGATTATTGCAGATCGTGGTGTTCTAACTTGCCTCTCATCACTTTTCGGTTCGTAGTCTCAATCAATGTGTGTGACCTATGCATCTTTTCACTCTTCTGCGGTACATAGTTAGATGACGACTTCAAGATATCTACACCTCGACGGCGATGAAAAACAAAGAATTGGCTTTCAATGTTGGAAATCCACCTACCTCGTGCCTAACTAAGGATGTATATGTTAGTAGCGAATACCCGTCCTTCACAAGTCTCGACAGAATGAAGAGAATAAGGTCATTACATTTTCTGAACAGCTCTGATATTTTTTTATTTTATAATCGTCTTATTTTAGTTTTTTTTCTTCTCAAACTCATGCTTCCTTCATCAATTGAGTTTCATCCTTTCTCATTTCTACCCAACCCATCATCCCATCGTGTTTCATACACAAATCTTCAAAATGCCACCATGCTAAAAAACGAAAACAAAAAACGACGACGAGAACAACAAAGGCCCTCAAACACGCTATCCAAAGACATCTTGAAACCCAAACACTCCGAAAGCTCCGAATCGCCCATTTCCCTGGGGACTTTTCCCATGCAAAAAAGAAGCCCTCCCTGAACCAACGATGAGAAAAAAAACATGATCGAAAGATTAACACAAGGAAACGCCGATACGATGAGGGTGTGTCTGGAAGTAAACTCAGTACACGTTGTATGCTTTTGCGTAAGCAAAGAATGAAATAGCTCGCTCGCTGCAATGCAAATACCGCGACCAAAAGAGCCAAGGCAAAAAAAGAGTAGACAAGAAGGTAAGGCGCAGGCTATGGACAAGCAAAGTTCAAAAAAGAAAAAAAAAAAGATCGCTAAGATGCATATAAAGAGCTCAGCCAAGGCGGGGTGAGGGAAGATGCAATGCGGTAGGTGGATATGTGTGGAAAGGATGGATCCGCCAGGGATAGAGGATATGCAATGTTCATATGCACAAACCTCGCAAAGAAAAAGAAGCGAAAGAAGGACCGAGCCCCTTTTTTGCTCAAAAATCGACAGACCATCGCATATTCGGATCACGTGAGGCATCTGATGTTTCCGAGCTGTCAAATGGCACCCTGGTTTCGCCGTCGAGCATTCCTGGTCCCCAAACCCGACCGATTTGCAGTCCGCTTCCATTCCATTTTTCGGCGTCAAGGTTTTCTTCCTCGTCCATATCGGAGGGCGGGAGTTTGATTTGGGCCTCGATGAGCGGAGCGGATACGAAACGGGTGTTTAATAGAGAGTTGGGGGAGACAAGATCCTGCAAGACGTGAAGAGAAGTTCGGTCGGTGGATGCAATAGGCCTGCGGCGCGTGGCGTGACATGAGAGGGCGTCAGACGAGAGGTTCGAAGTGTATTTTGGTCGCTGAACGTGAGGGAACTGTTGTGTAGGGAAGATATCCTCCTTTTCAGTAGCGGGATCCAGAGTAGATGACGAGGTAGAGGTAGGGTTGCCGGACCCACTAGAAACTACAGTGGAGAGCTGCCTACGGATGGGGGGTGCTCCAACCTTCTCGATGCCTGCGCCTGCTCGGGAACTCAAGGATGGTGCATGCTGAACGAGGTTATCACTCGAATCGCCCGAAGAGCGCTCCGCAAGGTCGGATCTGGTCATGGCAGTGTCACGGCGCTTTTTGTTAGAGCTGGCCGCTGAAATAGGCCGCGGTTGAGGCGTCTTCGGTCTGTCATGGCGCTGGCTAGGGATGAGATTGCTGTACGAACTTCCTCGGGACATGCTCATGGGTGATTCCCCGCGTTTCTGTTTATTCTTCAGTTGCCGGATACTGACTTGCCGTTGAAGACTGAGTTCCACACGACTACTAGCCCCGCTCCCACTCCGGCTCCTAATGGTTGCTCGCTCCTTGCCGCTCATGACGCTAGCCTTGGGTGGTGGTTGCAACATCCAGCGATTGTCCGTTGGGCGCGGTGATGGTAGACTGACAATGGGAGGGTGTAGGTCGTTCACAGGGGGTGCTCGGGCTGTATAGTAACTATCCGCTCGAGACACACTCGGTCGCGTAAGGCCGGCTACACCAACGGATGAGCCGGATAGGGCAGTTTCGACAGGCACCACTGGCTCGGCACCCCACAGATCCTCGTCTTCCCTCTGATAGCGCTTGCGGTTCCAGTTGTCGTCGTCGTCGTCAACGTCGAGGGTGTCGTCGCTTAGTCGCAGGTCGGGATATCGGCCGGTATCCATGCTGTTGCTTCCCTGGCTCATGGCTGAGCTTTGCGTGCCGGCCGTGGTGATGGCGCGCGTACTACAAGTATTTGTCCTTCGAGCACGCCGAGGCGGGGGACCAGGGCCCATGGTGATTTCCTCTTGCCAATAGGGATTGGTTCCCGTGGGTTCCGGATGATGGTACAGCTCTGGACGTTCCTGTTGCATCTTCAGTCTGGCTATACGTGCCTCTTTTGCATGCTTGCGCTTCTGTTTCCGATCGGAGTAGCCGTGGCATGGCGCGCACGATATGTAGTGGAAGACGGCCGACTGTACGCCTCTCATGAACCATGCCATGGTGACGATTGATGAGGGGGTGCGAAGGATGCGTGCTAGGAGTGAAACGAGAGGGTTGGTATGCACAGTACCCAGGCGCGATTAGGCGGAAGTGAAGTGCTTCTGGAGGAGCCTCGCGGTGTCCCAAGAGGGCTATGAGACTGCTTGTCGAGGACGAGGACGATCACGCAGGCTCGATGTTGATGAAGGGTCCATCTCCCTTCGCACCTGCTGCAATGAGGCCCAGCAGAACTGGCGTGGGAAGGATGAATGGACGGATCAACCAAAAAATCAATCAATCAATCAATGAGTTAATGAGGAGGCAGGTAATTGCAACTGCCTCCCAACCCAAGAGCGAAGCGTGGAGTGTAGGAAGGTATGGGTGGGACATGCAATTCGTTAGAAGCGCACCGAAGTTGGGGGACTTGTAACTAGACGACGATGCGGAATGGTGCCGATGATGTAGGGACTTAGGGGGTCGGCTAGGCCCACTGTAACAGAAAGTCAATCCGCAGTCGCCGGGCCCCGGGTGGTGGTTGGACCCTTGTGTCTGAGGTCAATTGGGGGAGCAAGACGAGAGAGTCGCGTGGGCAGTAATGAGATGAGTGCTGGCCCCGATGGGGAGGGGTGGAAGGGTGGAACGCGAGGGGGTCGAGATGAAGACGAGATGAGACGAGACGGGAGGCAAGGTAATATGCCAATATGGCAGGCACTACTTGTCAACTGACAAGTTAGTCCCGAACTCCGGGCCCTATGCAGAGAGTTGAAACATGGGGCCCAGGTGTGCCTATCGCGACAATTATTTTTATCTTTGCGAGCTGGACTGTAACGTTAAATTAAGTATGCCCCGTGGACCGCGGTGCAAATGAATGCTCGCGCGACACCTGGCCGGCCGTTGGAGTCGTCACCGCTGTGACTGTGCCTCCATCATGGCTCCCATGGGGCGTCACTGTCCCCAACCGTCCGGTGCCAGCTGTGGCCATTCGTAATCGCCGTGAGGACTATACTATACTGTACGTGGGCGAGTCAATGTTGGGTGGCGTAGTTAGGTTGCAGTCAGCCAAGCGCTGCGAGCGGGAGCGGGCACACGACTGTCTGTAGTTACTGTACAATAGTTGCGGTAACTAAGGTTAACTGCAAAGTTCCAACCAAAATGGCAATTGGTGATTGCACCATGTCATGTCGACTGACTTTACAGTAAAGGCAAGCCGAAAGAAAGCCAAGCATCTCTCGATTGGCATGGGCGTGCAACCAGCTAGTTAGTCCAAGGGCCGAATCGCATCATCCCCGAGCGCCTGTTTGAACAGATGGCATGCATGCACTCCACACATTGGGCGTTTATTTCGGCTGTAATTTCTTTTCTAGATAAGTACGCTGACTAACACTTCAACAACTCGGCCATCATGACGATTAACTACGTTACATCCTTCATTTCGCTCTACAGGTAAGTTAGTTAGTCAACTAGTGAATGGCTTAACCACGCCATCCCCGCCATCCCGCATATTGTGTGCTGCGGTCCAAGATCAACGGCGCCCATACCTCGCATGCATAGAACAAACACCA
Source organism: Periconia macrospinosa (assembly GCA_003073855.1). Classification (NCBI taxonomy): domain Eukaryota; kingdom Fungi; phylum Ascomycota; class Dothideomycetes; order Pleosporales; family Periconiaceae; genus Periconia; species Periconia macrospinosa. The sequence continues at coordinate 148,434 of KZ805330.1, read as the reverse complement.
AGGCCAAGCATCCCTTGGCCTACGAAACGTCTTCCGATAGAGACACGTTTTACGCTTGAAACGCGTATGCTTGCTGCCACGGGAACGTGCTTGGAACTTGGAACCATTCTGTTCGCCTCGCCCCCATCAACCGCCTTGTAACTTGTTGGACGAGCACAACGCCCGGTCCATGGTTGTTGATTCTTGCAATGCTGCGAGTACTCTAATCTGGCCTTTTTTTTTTCCGAATTAATCATACACTGCGGCCATGGCCAAGGAGGAAAATAAACAACCCATGGGCGGTGGTGCATACTCTTACACAAAACCCACTGCAATGCAGTCAAACGTGTGCCTTAATTTCTAATCGTCATGTCCCAGATGCGAAGAGATTGCCCCTTGGAATCCCTCTTCTTCGTCATCGTCTTCCCGTCTGCATGCTCTCCAAGCTTCAGCATCGCCTTGCTGACATTGGCCACAACAGTCACAAAATCCTTCATCCTACCCGTCTGCAGGAACACTTTTTGCAGCCATTCCCTCTCGCTGTCGGCCACGATCGTTGCCACATCCATCGCTTTGGTGGCCGTATCCCTATGGATGAAGAATGCACCCGATTGGAGCACTGACAAGTAAGCAATAATTACTTCGGGCACGTACGCCTTGTACACCATCCATATGGTGGCGTCGGTAGTAGGGTCGAACTTCGGATCCAAAACAGACTCGAAAAAGGCCTCAATGGTACCCGACAGCTGCTTGATGTTCTTCGTGGAGATCTTGGCATCTGTGGCCCGTTGTCTACGTGTAAATTGACCCGTTAGTTTGTGCTGTCCATGTATCCATTGATATCCATGGTAAGGAAGGGTGACTGACTGGATGAGGTTTTCTTCCTCTGCGCGCCATTCCCGGAGGAGTGAGATGAGGCGGACAAGCTGGCAAAGATTCCCATACTTTTGGCTGGTTTTGCGCATAAAGAGGACCTGACGCGCATGACCTTGCTTATTGGGTATCTCGGATGGCCGGATCGAATCATTGCCAGAGCTGCGGAGTGAAGCATTCATAATCTCACTGACTTGCTGCTCATCCTGTTCTTCGCTTCCAGGCGCCGTAAAGTCGAAAGCATAGCCACAGAGAGCCGTGGTTTGGGTAAGAGAGATGGCCTCCACACTCATTTCCGTGGCTAATTTCTCGGCCGCACCGATACGGCCTTTCACTTGTGGTTGTTAGTATGAGTTCCATCTTCTACCAACAGCTAAATGTCAACTTACGTAGAAACGTCTCGAGGGCTGTGTACAAGTCCCTGAAAGTGGCCTTGGTGTCCTCTATATAGTTGTACCACTTGAGACTTTCAATCACTGCCTCTTCTTGAGGAGAGATGTCGAGTCCCGCAAGATCGTGTTTGACTCGCACTCCAGGCCAGAGAAACGCATCGTGCTCAGCCCACGATTCAACCAGGGCATATCTGGTGATGGGATTTGCAGCCACGAGGTACTTTTCTTGGACGTAGCCCGTCGCCGACAGTTGGAGAACGAAATTCTCATTGACAACTGTAAGGAATTGTATGCCATACAGTTTCATCAGGTCCATGCAACGTTTCTGCTCCTCGTCGTTCTTGATGTCGGGCAAAACACGCGCCATACAATGGGGGCCCCTATACGTCCCAAGTTGAGCGGCATATAGCGGTATCAGCTGGAGGCGCTTTGTGACGCGCAAAAACTCGATATAGTACGTCAGAACGTTTAACACAGCTAGTGCCTTGCCGTCAGATTCGACCTCGAGTTCGTCCAAGTTTCCCCCATACAGAGCAATGTAGATGTGTGATAGAATACGAAGAGCATGTGGATCCTTTACGAGTGCCTGGTGATAATCCTCTGCATTGACGAGTCGTTTTTCCCCAGCCATCTTGGGCTGTGGGTCTTGTGGGACCGAGTCGGGGTCTAGCATGAGGAGATTGAGACGTTGATCGTTTTGCTGCAAATCTGCCACCGCTATCCCGACCTTGTACATGAGCTCCTCCACGTTTTGGCTTATCAAAGCCCCCTGAATAAGCTTCATCGGTGTTTTTGCTTGAGAGGAGGTGGCCGGATCATCCATGAGTCGCTCGATTACTTCTTTGTTTGTGTACTGCCAGTTGGAAAAAAGGGCTGTGTAGTCCTTGAAGAAGAACTGCTCCGCTGTCTTTTTGGATACTCGAGATGCATCTACTTGAACGAAACCATCAAATCTGGATAGCAGGAGAGCATTGTAGTGTGCGTAGAGGTGATCATCCCACGACCGACAGGCAGCTTGAGCCGCCTGCACGTCACCTGCGAGTAAAGCGTACACGGCTCCCTCGTAAGGGATGCGTGCACCCCGGGCTGCATATAAACACACTCGACGGAAGAGATATCCAAGATCATTGCCAGACAAGTTAGGACCTCCATCGGGTTGGGAATCGTGGGAAAACCCGAGGCTCACGCCGCGCCACGCCTCGTTCCTTTCCTTGCACCAGTCGCTAATCTGTTCCCAAGAATCCCCCCGGCGTACCATTTCGTAGCAAACCATCCAGAGTGCATTCTCATAATATTCATCCGATTTCTCCAGCACACGTCCCTGTTTTGCAGGCGCATCTGGGTCGAGACGAGTGATCAACTGATGGAGTCCGCCGCTGCTCTGCAGAGGGTAATCATCATCCAAAGGCTTGTCCAGACCACCTTGCATTCGCTTGGCTTGTTTAATCTTAACCTTGGTGTCCAGCCAGCCGCTTGTCCAGGTGTTTGTATCTTTGCCAGACAACTGACCCCACTGAGAAACAATAGATTCTATGTCGCTTTCAGTATTCCTAGCCGTCTGTTGAAGCCATTGAAGAATGAGCTTCTTCTCCCGTGCCGCATCATCGGCTATTATAAATCTATCCCATATCTCGGTTTTGGGACTGTAGGAGTGATCCCCTCCGACGCGTGCTAATCGAGATGTCTTTTGCGCTGCTACATTGGTTCCAGGTTCGGGATAATAATGATCGATGATGACGCGTACAAGCTCCCACGTCGCAAGTTCGGCCTGCCATTGTCGCAACTCTTGCATGCTGGACGTAGCGGGTGTAGCGCCAGGCTCGACGGAAGAAACGATGGACTGAGAAAAGCGGCCGGAGAGGTCTATATTGCCTGTATTTGGATCCGGAGCCATATTGTGGATGCGCCGGCGTACGCTCTTGTCCAGCTCCCCTCGATGCTCGCTGTCGTGTTGTCTCTGCAGCTCATCGACTGTCGATTTGGCCAGATCCCTGAATTTGCCCACCATCTTGACTGTTGTTTGATGTTTTGCCTTTTGATCCTCGTTTCCATGCGTATGCCAGTGATCGACTCGCTCGGCGAACTTTTCCACCTCTTTCCCCACGCGATCGGCCATGGCTCGTAATGGTTGAAGAGGGTCGTTTGTATGTGCATTGGAGGCGACGGATCGCGAAGCGCCAAAAGAGAGGGCGTTGAAGCTGCTTGCCTAGTTGGAAGAAGATGAAGCGTCAGCGACGTGAAGTATGTATTGTTGACTGGGTCCTGCAAGCTCGTTCGCGACCTTCTTACCTGTGATGCAGTGCGCCGCGGCGCCAGAAGCGAGGCCATTTCGGCACAGATGACGAGAAGTCAGGGCGAGGGAGAAGAATTGAAAGGATGTAGTATGGTGGTGGTGGTGGTGGTTGTTGGCATGCGCCGTCGACATGGACGGGCGACCATGGAGACAAAACATAACTTACCTAGTCAAGGTCAAGGCAGGTCGGGACGGTGATTGGGCCAAGCTTCGCGGGCGCTAGCGCGACTGTCGGCTGGCGCTGGCGTATAAAATTCGCGTGGCAGCAGCGCTCCGCTCTTCTTTTTCTCTTCAATGTCTTATAGGCAGTCATTAGAGTCTCGGTTCAAACAGTTCAGTTTTTGAACAGGTCCTTGAGGCCTCCTTGCGTGCTCACGACCGTCTTAGAGCGATATCCTGCCTGGTGACTGCCTGGACTTCTTCGGAGGAAGGAAGGTGCAGAAATAGAGGTAGCATTACATTTGTATCCAAACCGCCTAAGTTACAGTATAAGTACAGTGTCTTAACTACATATTGCACACTGAACACTTGCTCACGCCGCATGTATATACCATCGCAAATCCGTCATCGACTCATACGCCTTGGCTTCGCTGCTTCATCTTCAATCTGGCGCCGGGGTTAGCAATCCAAGGCCTGTGACAGACACGGCGCGGCGGAAGAAAACCAACTTGAGGAGCGAGTATTTGGGACAGCTCACTGTGCTCGCATCTTCCCCTTTGGCTTGGTAGAAGGCGTTGCAGCAGTCGTACAGGGCGTCGACCTAGATGGCCAGTCAGCTAAGAGATTTCTCCGGGACTGCTTCATGTAACATACTTCTTTCCGACACTTTTCCTCTTTGTAATTGTGTTTTTGCAAGCAAGCTACATGTATATGGCCATGTGTGAGCAACGACTGAGCGTGATCCCCAAAGGAATTTTTTTTTTTTACGTGGACGCGCCCGCAGCACTCACTTTGAATGGCACATGCTTTTGAATGGCAGGGCGGATTCGTCTGAAGGTCTTCCTTCACAGCCTACATATGTACATAATCAACCAGAGATCAGTCTCACGCGGAACGCATCAAATGTTCAGCTAGGTAGTTAAGCCAATTGCACCAGGACATACCATATCACGTCACGTGGACAAGCCGCGCCACTTCAGTTAAGCAATTGATGGATGGATGGATGGATGGATGGATGGATGGATGGATGGATGGATGGATGGATGGCTTGTTTGCACTCGGGTTGATGCGTGAGAGTCTGGGGAATTACCGAGCGATGATGACGGCAGGAAGCAGATATCGATGGGTACAAAGGACCAGTAAGTTAAGCGCCGAACTGCAGATAGTGTTAGGGTTCAATGTAATGTCCACCGTCGGGGTTGGATGTGCTGATTATACATGTACATGTACAGAAGCGGCGAAGCAAAACAGGAGTGAGTATAGAACAGCCAGGCACCAAGTTGAGCCAGTTAATTAACTATGTGTGGATGCGCTGATGATGCTATGCGACTCTTTGCACCCCACTAGCCACACTCAACCTCACGTCTTCGGCCGCCCACAATCCTAGCTTCTCTTTCCTTCCTCTCCCTTCTTGCCGCCGACGCCATAAAAAGCCCGCCGACGCGCCTCACGCCTGCCTTTCTCTCACCTTCGCCCTCGCCCTCACCCTCGTCCTCACCCTCAACCCACGCGACCTGGCGAACACACCTCTTGCTCTACGACACGACCGGATCCCTCCATTCGTTGATTGGTAGGCTCCACTCCACTTCCAGATATTTAACGCGCCCACCTAATCAACCTCCAGCTGTGCCTCTCCTCCAGACCCTCCACCACCGCCCGCAACCCTACTAGCAAACGAGTTTCCACAACCTCAGCAACATGTCTGACAACGGATCTCCACAGCAGCAAAAGCCCGAGGACGGCCAATCCGAACACCTCAACATCAAGGTCACAGACAACAACAACGAGGTGTTTTTCAAGATCAAGCGCACAACAAAGCTCGAGAAGCTCATGAACGCCTTCTGCGACCGCCAAGGCAAGAACATCTCCAGCGTCCGCTTTCTTTACGACGGCCAGCGGGTGCAGCCAACGGATAACCCTGAAACGGTACGTATTCACTCTCGCACCGCTTTCACACGCGGCAAGGAAAGAATTTGGTTTCGATACTAACGCGAACCCCGCAGTTGGACATGATGGACGGCGACACGTTGGAGGTGCACCAAGAGCAGATCGGAGGCTGCTAGTTCGACTGCCAAACGGTGCACTGAGTGAACACATTGGCGTGGGCGATCCCAAGATGATACCCACGTTGGGATTGGCGATCCCAGGCCCGATTGTTTCTATATACGATTTTTTAACGACGGCGACGACCCACGGGATGCTCTTCTTTTGGGCAATGTATGGCACGAGAGCAAGTTTCCTTATCGGATCGAGTGTTCATGGGAGGTTCGATTATTCGGGGCTTCACGGGCGTCACTGGGCTAGCATTTTGCGAGCAACGGCGCGCCGCCCTACACTTCCATGTAGTTAATGGACATTGCAGATAGGGCAAGGTGTGTGCACCATTGACCTTTTTCCAATTACATTCAAGCAATTTGGTTTCTTGATGACATTATACACGCTCTGATCAGGTGTGCCTGATGGAGACCCAGCGTTGCTTTGTTTTTCCTGCATGTGTTGATTTGCTGCTCCAATACAGCAGTTGCGCTTTCTCGACTGGAGATGCACATTCTGTTTTGGCATCGGCTATGTAATCATACCAACTCAAGACCGTGCCTTCCTCGGCCTCTTTTTAATAGCTCGGAGATGATGTATGTGTGCATATGCACTCCAAAACGACGCTTAATCTTCCCAAATAGCCCTCTTCCGTTCTTCTTGGGCCTGCTTTTCAACCTTTTCTCTGTTCCTCTCCTCATCTCTCCTCTTCCTTTCCTTCTCTCGCATCGCTCTGTCATACTCCCTTTCCTCTTCGGTCCTCTTGGGCGCTCTGACACCAAGCGCACCGGCAATCAGCCTCCCTGCCACGGCCGTCGTCTTTTCAGGTCTCCTATCCAATGCTGCAGCACTCCCACTCCCTCCTCTCTCCCTCCGACCACCGCCCCCCACAACCGGATACGGTGCATTGTCGGGATAGTCGAAGGACACGGGGCTTGCAGGGGTGGGTGGAGGAGGGTAGGGCATATCTGTGGCGGAGGTTACGCTGGAGACGGGTGAAAGAGGATAGTCCTTTGTGCTGGAGAGCGAGAGGTTGGAAGGGTCGGAAGAGTCTTCTGTTTCGGTGTCGGACCCGCTGAGGTCTTCATCGTCCCAGGAATCAGCGACGGGCTTTGACTTTGGCTTTGCGGCGGGCTTCTGTGGTGATTTTGTGCTAAGTTTCAGGTGGGAGAGGGTATCGACGACTTCTGTAAGGTCTGGATTAGATGGTGCTGCCATTTTCACATGATGGAGATTTTTTTTTTTTTCCCGCGTGGAACGTACCTGCTTCCGAAGGTGTTCCTCGGGCCATGATGGAACAGTTCTGGTGGTGGGATGGTTTGCAGGCAATGGGTATGGCAATATGGCGGGCTTCTGTGGTGCCTGGGGCTGACGGGGAGGGCTGCAGAATGGATTTTGCGGGGTAGCTTTTATACTAAGTATGTATGTCGGTTCCGCACCGCACGAGTGATGGCTAGGCAGCGAGGGGACGAGTCAAGTTGACGGTCAACAATACGTATGTAGGAATAGGAATGGGAAGAGTGTTTAAAGGACAATAAAATACAAGTCTGTGTTTGTGGATTGATTGGAAAAATGAGGCTTCGGTGTGCATGAGACGCAGTCTTATAAGATAGTGTAGTAACTAACAGGGCGGCAGGGATGATGCTGCCATTCCATCGGCCACAAAGGAACAAAAAATAATTTGTGGGGAAGTCGACTCCCCTCCCGATGGACCAGCATGGAGCCAGCACGTCGTCGTCATCAGCGACCCTCTCTTTCTCAGGCTTCGCCCTGTGACGCGCAGCTCCCCTCGTCCCCATTTGTCCCCTGCAGAGTATTGGTTCCACAAAAGCCAGAGTGTGGGCTTGTTATCGATCTTCTAGATCGTTTGCTATTTTTGAAATGGCTGCTGTGGGAAAAGGGGGGAGGGAAAGAGCCGGGAGCGCAAGGGGCTGGAACGAGGAACAGGACATGCGGGCTGCAGATCGGATCAATGGCTGCTGCAGTCAACATTCAGCGTGTGAATTATAGTTAGGTATCTAACTATCGAGGTAACGTATCGGTTGAAACATGTGCGTGGTGAACGTGAATGTCACAGCCAATCGCATCATGCACCCCTGTGCCGTGCATTGCTTGTCGTTGTCTGCACTTGACTATGTAAGTAGTTGGCTAGTTATTGAAATATCAATACACATGGTGCCGAGGAATTGATATTGATAGTCTTGGTAGTTATCGAGTTGCTCGCTGGCCATGCCCTGTTTGTGTACGGATTCGCGGACGCTGTGGTGTGAGGGGTTGTTCGGTTACTTTGCTCTCCATGCATGCATTGCAACGCAACCTACCGATGCCTTTCGGTTCAATGTTATCATATGCCCAACTACAACTCTTGTTATTTCCACCTCGTACAAACCCATCCCCGATCTGCACCCATAACTGATTCCGTGGAACTTGGGAACCAAATCACGCCGTCCCATTCAACTGTCTAATTGCTGAATTGGCCGCCATTGAACCTTAGGCGTCGTTGTCGTCGTCATTCTCCACCACATGTCATAGCCTGCCCACCACCGTCAATAATGCTTGCTCGGAAATCACAATTACTAACAAGGGACCTTCCGCGTTGCAAATCCCAATGCCTTCGTATTTCCCAGCTGCAGACCCTCCACTTTTCCACCTCTCGTCCAAACAACAATTATGACTCCACCATCAACAACCTGAAGATTGGCTCACAGACTCGCGTCATTTTCCAAGGCTTCACCGGGAAACAAGCAACAGCCAATGCCCAAGAGTCGATTAAATGGGGTACCAACATCGTCGGAGGGGTCAAGCCCGGTGGCTCTGGAGAACATCTGGGGCTGCCTGTGCTGCCCTCGGTGCGAAAAGCTATGGAAGAATTAAAGCCCCATGCAACGGGCATCTACGTGGCAGCACATCAAGCCGCCGCAGCCATTGAGGAGGCCATAGAGGCTGAAGTGCCACTCATTGTTGCTGTTGCTGAGCATATCCCGTTGCATGATATTATGAGGGTGAGTCGCAACAGAGAGCATGGATATCTGTAACCCAAGAAAATGTCAATCTTGAAGATATCACGACTAACCAATTGGGGAATCAGATACATTCAATGCTACAATCCCAGTCAAAGAGTAGGCTTGTAGGCGCAAATGCACCTGGTATCATTTCAGCAATTGGAAGATGTAGGATCGGCTTTCAACCCCTTCCTACTTTCTCACCAGGCCACATTGGAATTGTTGCCAAGTCAGGCACGCTTTCGTATGAGACGGTGGGGTCTTTGACAAGAGCCGGATTAGGTCAAAGTTTGTGCATTGGTATGGGAGGAGATGTGATTGCGGGGACGAACCACGTGGATGCTTTGAAGGTGTTCGAGACGGATGAAGATACGGAGGCCATCATTCTTGTTGGTGAACTGGGCGGGACGAGTGAGGAAGAGGCTGCGGATTGGATAAGAGACTATAGGAAAAGAACTCAAAATCCCAAGTCAGTGGTTTTCTGTCCTTCTCAATTTCTGTGTCAGGATTGCTGACGTCCATTAGGCCTATTGCAGCTGTCATCGGCGGGTTCCAGGCAGCTCCAGGTAGAGTCATGGGACATGCAGGCGCGTGGACGGGAATCGGCGAGGGAACAGCGGAGTCAAAAGCTAAAGCATTAGCAGATGCTGGAGTGACGATAGTGGATCACCCGGCAAAGCTGGGAGGCGTTATGAAAGAGATGCTTCAACAATCCGGCCGAAGTGTGAGCAGAATCGTGAGCTTCACCGTCATGAAGACTACTTCAGTAGTTTTGGACCTTATTTCTAACGCAACCATAGGAAAAATCAGCAGCACAAGCCCAACAACGCCGTGGCTACCACACAGCTTCTTCCCACTCCATTCTTCGTAGACGGACCTTGACCCCTTTCCAGCAAACACGTTCTCTCCACCTCCCAGCTTCACACACCGCGTCCCTCCTCCAACAATACAACATCAACATCGTCCCCTCGCCACCACAAACCCACAACTCCAACCACTTCCTCGGGATATCCGTAGCCCGCTCCGCAAGATCCCCCTGCATCATCGCTTCACCTACCACTCTCCAACTCCCCCACCGCGCACGCCAATTCCCCTTCGACTACCGAACAGGCCCTTCAGCATCCAGCGTCAACGCCGCCATCTCCTGGCTCCAACTCGATGCCGCGCCACCCCGGGCCAAAGCCCAAACCGCGCAACTGATCCACAACCTCTGGCGCCTCTACACGGAAAACGAAGCCATCACCGCCACCCTCTCCGTCTCGATCCCCCCGGACGCCGACAATCTCCAAATCCACGACCCGTACCTCTTCTTCGACGATGCGGCCTTCAAATCCAACCAGCGCCATGCCCACCTCCACGCCCTGCGCGACATGTCGAGCGTCTCGGCGACGGAGCAAGAAGCCGAGAAAGCAGGCATCGTCTACATCCCGCTCGAATCCCCCACATTCTCCCCCTCTCAACCCCACAACCCAAACACGCCATCGACGACGGAACCACGAAACCTCATCGGCACGCTCGTCAACGGCGCAGGTCTCGCCATGAACACAAACGACGTGCTCGCGCTCCGCCTCCAGGACCCCCTACGCACAACATGCACCACCACCACCTCATCGGCCAATTTCCTCGACACGGGCGGCAAAGCCACGTCCGAGACCATCAAGACGAGCTTCAAGCTCATCCTGTCGGACCCGCGCGTGTCGGTCGTTTTCGTCAACATCTTCGGCGGCCTGACGCTGTGCGATATGATTGCCGAGGGCATCATCTTGGCGTTCAAGGAAGTCGGCGTCGACAAGCCCGTCGTCGTGAGGTTGAGGGGCACGAACGAGGAGAAGGGGCAGGAGGTGTTGAGGAGGGCTGGGTTGCCGATTTCGGCGTTTGATGATTTCGAGGAGGCCGTTAGAGAGGTAAAGAAGTTGGCTAATGCGGGGAGGTGAGTAGGGGTGAAGGGAGATACGTTTTTTTTTGGGGGTGTGTTTTTGTTTGGGCTTGGGATGGGAGGATGGACGAGGTAGTGGTTAGTTAGATTCGTAGAGGGTTTACAGGAGGGGTTTTTTTTTCACGTCAGTATCGTCAACGAATCAATGGAACAAGACATTTAGAAAGATTGAAGCAAGTCGTGGCCATGATGCTGGCTGCTGCTGGCATTTGAAGGTGTCTCGATGGCTGAAAAAAAGGTCTTCTTTTTAAGCCACCGTCCTTCATCAATCATTGCCTACTCTCCAGGTCCTATCAAAACAATACCAATGTGCAAAACCGAGGCAGAAAAAACCTCCCATAATACATATCCTTATCCCTAATACTAAGCCCACGGGAATTAAAAGAGAAGATGGAGGGGCCACGAAAGGGGTCGAAAGGGGCTGACGAATTTTAGGTGGAAGGGGGGGAAATGTGTGATTAAAATATCTACGTCTTTCGTCATCGCGCGTGAACGCTTCCGAAGTTGCTGAAGATGGGTGCATGCAAAACGTGCTAGGGTAGCGGGGGTAAGAGGGAAGGCAAGGATAGCTAACTAGCAAGTGTAACTATCCAAGGAAATCATCGTACTAGCCTTGAGCATTGTACAAGTGTGATTGAGTGAGCGAGCGTGGATATGGATGGGTAGGTAGTGATGAGGGGGTGTGGTGGTGATGTAGTCATGTTTGATGAAGAGGCAGGGGATAGGTCAGAAGCGATTGTATGGCAAAAACACAACGCCGTTCCCAGCCAAGATAGAAGACAAATAAAGAAACCCCCACAGGCCGCATTTCCCAGCGCCCGTAGATTGGAACAGGCAAACATGGCATGAAAAGGTTGGTATCAACAAACGAAGAAAGAGAAGATGGGGAAAAGAGTTGATTTGCCGCCGACGGTTAGCCCAACGTGGCAAGGTAGCCAATGGCGGAACTGAAGACTGGTTAGAAAATATCACATTATAAAGTTTGGGGATAGAACATACCTGACCGCTCCCATGACGACTAGGCCGACGAGTGCTCGCCTGGTAACCTTTTCTTTTGCCAACTTCTGCTCAACCGTAGACTTGGTTCTCGCCAATTTGGCCGGACGCTCTAGCGAAGGGCCTGCGGCTTCGTTCTCATCCAAAGACAACTCTTCCACCTTTCGCTTCGCGCTCTTTGCCACGGTGTTCTCAAGCTTGTTGGCAGCCTCAACCATCTTTCGGGCCTCTTCGATCATCTTGGCAGGGTCTTCTGGCTCGGGGAGCGCCGGGTAGTCTGCAGGGACATCGATTGTCACGTTCGTCTTCTTGACTTCCGCATCTCCGGTGTCTTCAATCGTTTCCCTCACCTCAATGCGCACTGTTTCAGATTCTTTGGCATCTCCGTTAACTGATTCTTGCGCAACCGATTCCATGGGCGTGACTCCGTTCTCGACGGTATTTTGAAGAGCGGTGGAAACGGCATCGGCCGCGGCTCTGTCAATCAACTCTTCTGTGTTGGATGCGCTCACAGATCCAGCTTTAGCGGCTCTCCGCGGCTTGCGTGGGGTGGCCATCTTCCTTGGGGTTGCGATCTTACTGGGGGAAGCTGAGCGGGTGGAGCGAGCGCGGGTGGGTCGGAGCGTCGATGAAGGCGCCAATACGACTGGGGGCGAAGACAAGTCAAACTTGGGAGGCATTTGTATGTGCGTGTTGGCCTTGTCTTTGGTGCCCTTCTCTATGGGTGCGGGGTCGAGCAGTGCCTCAATCCAAGCGCGCATCCCGTACTGTTCGGCTAGAACAAGTGCTACAAAGTGAAAGAGCGGCGTTAGTGGATGCGTGGTTGTATATCGCGTGCACAGAAGATCTTCACTTACCCTCTTCTGGAGCAATCCAAACGCTACCCGCAACTTCTTCGGGCCCGGCTGATTGCAGCGTCTTGTGATGTTTGCGCTCCAGCTCCTCTTCCTCCGATGCAGCCCAAGGGAAGGCAGCTTTAAACATACCTGTCGCACTTATGTACCCATCGCTGCTGCGTCTCTGTGTCACGTTGTTAGCCATCCAAATCAACGCGAGAGGAAACCCGTGGCCGCCCGTACCATCAAGAAATAGGATTCCGGAAACACTCCACCGTTGGAGCTCTTCAGAGAAAAGACGCCTGAGCCGCTGAGATCTTTGGGCAAGGGTACGCGCAAATGGGCATAGTCGAAGACGCCCAAATTTTCCTGTTTGGACGCGTCGGTAAGACCAATCGTGCCCTTCTTTACTTGGAGATGGGTTTGACCCAGTCGTCTACGGTCTACGAGTACATCGTCTGCACAAGGGTGAAGGATTAGCAAGGCTCCGCAAGTGCCGCGATGCGATGCGATGCGCTGGGCTGCGGCGCGTGGTGAATACGTACTTGCGGGAGAATTTGCAGGCTCGACCAAGGGGTTCCGCCGCTCCGGAAGAACGCGCTTCAAAACCATGGTGTAATTATAAAGTTGATATTAAACGAGGTACGTGGAGAGTGAGGATGCGCGCAGCGCGTTTGAAGTTGGTTGGCGACGAGGGAAAGATGCAACTCGGTTGACGTGACGTCCTAGAAGCGCAATAGCGTGGGCTTAGCGGGCGGGTCGACAGCTGTGCACAGTGAAGTGATGGCTGTGACTGTGTGTGCACCGATGCAGAAGCGATTTGATGGAGCTTGACGCGACTGAAGGATGGACGAAGACGGAGAGAGGGATGTCGGAGCAGCAAGGGAGAAGAAGTGAGAAGTCGAAGAGCGCGAGGCGATGGGGTACCTAGGTAAGCCCTGCGAGCGAGCAATGCGGCCAACCAGCCCCCTAGCACGGAGCGAACAGACCAGTCTTTCCCCGGACCAGAAGGCCTTGAAGCGATCGCAGAAAAAGTCTGAATTTCCTCTTTTGTCAGAACGCAATAAATATCACGATGCCGATTGGCCGCGCCGATGGGTTGCCAGCGCAGCAAAGCGCAGCAGAGGCATCGTGTTCACTTGCCCGCAGCCCAAACGGGTCTAGCGCTTGAGATCACGTGTACCACCCTAACATTCCAACATTGGAAGCTGCATCAGTTGATTGCTCTCGATACTGAATGGGATACTGGCATGGGTTCGTGAATTGCCGCACTCGACTGTGGATGAGTCCGCTGGCAGTAATCATGGGCAGAATCTCGCAGCCTCGATAAAGTACAGCGAACAACATTCATGCGTGTACCCCCCCTCTAGTATCGAAGGGCATCATCATGTACATGTACATAGTTAGATCAAATGTATTGTACAACCTTTTTTATATAGTCTACAAAGGTACATAGTTAACCACTACGCCATTATGCGCATAATGTCTGCGTGTGATCATGTACATGTTTGTATTCATGTAACTGTTGTTATTTTGGTCAAGTTACATTGATAGTTACGCAGTAGGGTCGCAGAACAAGCGGGGGGCGCCATTACCAACTATCGAAGCCACCAGCCAACAAGTCCATGGTCCAACATTTAGTTTGATACATAGCTATGTATCTAAGAGTAGCTCATGTAGCCATTCAGCCAGCTCAGCAGACAACCATCAACTATTCCGATGCAATGTTCAACGTCCCTCGAGAATTCAGGTACTGGCGCTCGGCCAATCAGCGCCAGCCGTCCGCATTCACCGCTCCATGGACAACAACCCCACCCCACCATACCATACTCAGTGAGTGTGTAGAGACCAGGGTCTTGTCTCCTGTGCCCCGCTACTAGCTACGGCCACTGCCACTGCCACTCTGCTCACCACTCTCCCGACTGAAACCTCCAACCTTATCGAATATCTGACACCCTGCACACTCCCTCCCTCCCTCTCTCTCTCTCCCCACAGGTGTTCCTCTGCCCGACCTTGCTGCCTACCCAACTGCGCCTCTGCTTTTCACTCAATCAGCCATGCCTGCCGAACACGAAGACGACCTCCAGGCCGAGACCACCGCTGGTTTCAAGGTCGGCGAAAAGAAGACACTCGACGAGTACCAGCAGCTGGGTCCGTCTACCTCCCACTCCACTCCTCAGCCCCCAATTCCACCTCAGCCAGAGCTGACCCTTCCCCCCCTCTCTAGATCAAAACGACGAATCCCTCCGCAAGTGGAAGGAGTCGCTTGGCCTCGGCGCTGGCACCACCCTCTCCGATCCTAACGACCCCCGCAAGTGCATCATCCTCTCTCTTGGACTCGAGGTCGCAGGACGTCCCGACATCATCATTGATCTCAGAGCCCCTGGTGCTGTCGAGGCTCTCAAGGAGAAGCCCTTCACCATCAAGGAAGGCGCCGAATTCCGCATGAAGGTCGAGTTCAAGGTACAACATGAGATTCTAGCTGGCCTCAAGTATCTCCAGAAGGTCTCACGCGGTCCCATAAGCAACAAGATGCAGGAGATGATGGTGTGTTCCCCGCCATTCCCCCAACATGGACAAAATCTGACTGTCGCATAGGGCTCCTATGGACCCAACACCGCCGAGAAGCCTACCTACGAGAAGAAGTGTATGTTGACCCTTGACACGAGACCGTCATTAGGTGCTAATTCATGTCACCAGTCGAGCCCGAGACCGCGCCCTCTGGCTTTGCCTTTCGCGGTCACTACAAAGCCCTCTCCAAATTCGTCGACGACGACAACCACACCCATCTGCAGTTCGAGTGGTCTTTCGACATCAAGAAGGATTGGTAGATAACGGTATCGATCGTTATCGGAGTTTTCCGCAGGGCGGCAGCTGAATGATCATTGTAAGCGACATGTGGCAAGCTTTGAGTTACCGGACCGAGCCCTCACCTCTGGAGGTCTCGTTTATGGCTTATGGTTGAATGACACGACTCCCAAGGGAGCACAAAATATGAAAATCCATTACCCTGTTCAAAACCCGCAACGAGAACTGTCCCCAAGTTGTTTCCCTTTTCTATCTGCAAAGTATGATCAAGATACTACTTCAGTGACACAGTTTCCTATGCTTTCAGCTCTTGAAAAACGAACCACCTAACAACGATTCGTTTGACGCTGACTGTTCGTCCAGCCCAAGGTCGCTCACTGTGTCCAGAGCCGAACTTCTTCGTCGACGGACTCAGAATCGGCACTTCGTGCTCCCAAGGATCCAGATCCACGATGCTGTTTCTATCTGGTTGCTCTTCATCCCTCTGCGTGACCACACCCATGTCATCTGGTTGTTGGCTTGACTCGTTAGTCGACAATTTTTCACATTCTGCGACGATCAGACCAGCGCCAAGTCTGGTCGCCGTCTCTACAGCGACCGCGAAGGTCCTCGATAAGCCTTGGGCTGAAAAGGACACGGTGCTCGCATGCAACGCGAGGGGATTGACAAGGACGATTTGTTCATGCCTCCATCTTGGATGACTGCCCGTGTCTTTGGCTGCCGCCCCACTATAGGTTGACAGGTAAGCGAGCAATGCTTGCACCGACGCGCAGTAAGAGACATGCACATGTCGCGCGGTCGCCAAATTGCGTAGCGTGGGCATGATTAAGTGCTCCAGCTCCATGCTTGATGGACTTTGTTCTTGGTGCTCGTTTCCGTGTTTCTGCTCGAGACTGGCCAGAAGATGGTGAAGGAAAGCGGCCCGGGCCGAGCAGACTATCAAGTTGACATGCGTTGTAACGTTACCAGTAGAATGGGCACGGGAGTCTAGGAGATGACTTAGCAAGGCAGGCAAGGTGCAGGGAGGATGCACGACGGTCGGCGGAGAAGGCGCCATGACGTGAGATGCCGAAGCTGATGTGTCGGGGCTCGCAAGTCGGTAGAATGTGTCAGTGTAGACAGTAAGTGAAGGTCAAGTTAGCGAGGCATCGCATCGGATCACTCGTCCAGAAACAGGTGGATCGGGCAAGAGACGGGAGTGACGAGGAGAGGTCAGTCAGTTGCTCGGAAGCGGGAGTGACTTCCCCGAAAAACCACCCCCGCCTCCCCACTGCAACGCACACCAGAGACGCACAACTCTCACCATTCCGCACTCCCATCTCCGCCGCCCTTGTCTGCCACTGCATAATCGCCCAAGTTCTGGAGCTCCCCCAAGGCTCAAGTGTGCATACATGTACCTATGATATGGCCCAGAGACACTTGACGTAACACAGTCACCGAGCCGGAGCCATGGAGTCGCTCTCGCGCATCACCAATTTCATTGATACGGGTGCGTCCCCTCCTTCCCCATGTCATGGTCATGGTCACGGCCATGGATGGTCATGCCCTGCACAACTCGCCCTTGTATATCTATCATGTCCTCTCATCTTTTCCTCCCCTCTCCTCGCCAATGTAGTCCCGTAAACCCCCCAGCGCTATGCACCCGTCCAACTTTGCTCACTGGTCCCTCACCACAGCTCGCGACCTCACCCTCGAAGCCGCTCGCGATGCCAGCAATGCCCGCCGGGGCCCTACCCGCGTGCTGCCCTCGGGTCAGCTCAAGAAACTCCTTGATAGTCGGTCCGATCGCGATGTCCTGGAAGGGTTACGCAGAGTGGTCACGGTAAGACACACGATTGTCCCGCCGTCCCGTCGAGAGATCCAAGAGGGGAATGAAATGTCCGTATATTCGTACCCTACAAGCTGACATTAGAGAAGATGTCTTATAGGCAACCGCCGTCGCAAACCCTCCCCTTCTTCACCCACGTCATCAAGAACATCGCCTCGCCTTCTCTGCCCATCAAGAAGCTTGTATACATCTATCTCCTCCAGCATGCCGAGCACGAGCCAGACACTGCCCTTCTTTCCATCAACACGATACAAAAGTCGCTTACAGACTCAAATCCTCAATTGCGTGCCCTTGCACTGAGGGTTATGTCTGGCATTCGTGTGCCCGTCATCAGTCAGATCGTGAGCTTGGGTATCAAGCGAGGCGTCGGTGACATGTCCCCACATGTGAGGAGAGCGGCAGCACTTGCTATACCGAAATGCTACAGGCTGGACCCAACCACGGAACCACAGCTGTTGGATTATCTATCAACTCTCCTTGGAGACAAACAATACTTCGTTGCTGGAGCAGCCGTGGCTGCCTTCTTGGACATGTGCCCCAACCGCCTAGACCTTATTCACACACACTACCGATCACTTGTGCGCAAGCTTGTCGACATGGAGGATTGGGGGCAGTTGGCTACTTTGCGATTAATGATGCTTTATGTTCGGAAATGTTTTCCCAGGCGGACGAAAAAGGTCAAAAAGGCGAAGCTCACAAATAACGGCAATGCGAAATCGAAGGATACAAAAGGCTTTTATGACACGGACAGCGAGTCTGAAGAGTTGGATAGTAATGATTGGGAAGAGATTGTGGTTTTGGACCGTGACCTTGAACTTCTGCTCAAGGCATGTCTTCCGTTGTTGCAGTCCAAGAATTCGGCCGTTGTAATAGCCGTGGCGCGGACGTATCTCTATCTGGGTACCCCGGATTACCTTTCACTCGCAATCGGTCCCCTGATTTCACTTCTACGGACTTCGGGTGATATCCAACATATTGCGCTTTACAACATTGTTCAGGTCTGCCTGTCACATCCAAAGCCCTTTGTCAAATACTATACCCATTTTCTAGTGCGGTCGACAGATGCACCACATATATGGCGTCTCAAACTAGAGCTCCTTACTCTCATCTTCCCACATGCGCAGCCTCGACTGCAGAGTCTCATTCTCGCCGAACTCAGCCATTTCTCGCACTCTGGAAGCTTGGACCCGGGGCTTGTAAAGGAAGCAGTGCGCGCAATAGGTCGCTGTTCTCAAACTACTGATCCAAAAACATCGGCCCGATGCTTAAGACTACTTCTTGCTCACATAGGGTCAGCAGATGCACACCTGGTCGCAGAGTCGTTAGAAGTCATACGGCACCTTATTCAACGCGACCCAGATAACCATCGAACAACCGTCATACGGCTCGCGAAGCACCTGGACGCGGCAACTAGTCCCCAAGCCCGTGCCAGTATTATTTGGCTTGTGGGCGAGTTCGCTGGGTTGGATCCGGATAACAATATCGCTGCAGATGTTTTGCGCATACTAGTCAAAAGATTCGCAGACGAAGCGGAAGCCGCGAAGCTCCAGATTGTGCTATTAGCGGCAAAAGTATATGTGCACCATCTCAATGCGAACCCACCGCCCGAACCACCAAAAGCAACGGAATCTTTGTCGCAGTCTAATACCACATTACTTGACGATCTCCAGGAAGAAGGGGGCTTCCGGGATCCGCACCTGGAAGATTCAGCTCAGTCACACCAACAACCCTCGGAGTCCCCAGCAAACCCGCATCCCATCGAAGCGCTTTGGAACTACATTCTCCTTTTGACCCGCTACGATACCTCTTACGATCTTCGCGACCGGGCCCGCGTCTACAAATCGCTCCTTTCCACTCCTTCCTCAACGCAGTTAGCGTCGCTACTCCTTCTAGCACCGAAACCGGTTCCACAGACACCCAGCCCCAGCGAAACGCGCAAAGGATACGCGCTCGGCAGTGCGAGTCTCGTGATTGGCGATGAAGGTGGGGTGGGCGGGCTCCGGGGATACGATGGCATACCGCCATGGGTCAAAGAAGGGAAAGAGCCTGATCCGGCGTTGAGAGATGAAGCAAGCTCTACTACACAGTCTACGTACGATGCGGGTAGGACGATTAGTGCAGCGGAGAGGCTAGACACTGCGGCTGGAGGAAGCGCGCAACCGACATCGCCCTCGATGTATTCGAACGGCAACGGAATGGGTAGCGGTGTGGGTGCAAGTGGTACTACTAGCAAAGAAAAGGAGAAGACACTCGATGAGTGGCTGGCTTCGGAGAGTGAGAGCGACGAGGAAGAAAGTGATGAAGGGGAGGAAGATGATGACGACGACGATGAGGATGAGGATGAGTCGGAAGAAGAGAGCTCCGAGTATGAGACGGATAGCGAGGATGAGGGTGAAAGGGATAGGCTGATGAAGCCTTGAATGCGGAAAGACTCATTAGAATACAAATTATACATTTTCCTCATCTGTGACGAACGATCAGAAAAGTTAAGGATCAAATTACATTGATTTACATATAATATTCACAAGGCATGGAAGGAAGATCCATCAATCTTCCCTCGGGAACTACAATCCAAAACATATTTTTCCCATATAAAAACATCCGTAAATGAAGTCACGACTGCACTTACCCATTATCATAGCACGCAACATTCCAGTGCTGCCTGTAATGAAGACAATTTCACATGTCTTTACACATGATACAACAATTCCCATTCCAGCAGGGGTTGTGGTGAGAGTTGCAACGATACGGATAGGCTCACTACCACTTTGGGGAGTGGTAATCCGGTATTTATATGCTGCCCGTTGTAAGGCATGTATGCGGGCCGGAATCGGCATTTTAGTTTTTGACTTACCCAGTCCCTGAGGTGGTATGTCGTTCCAGTAAGGTCAAGTCGGCGTGTCCTCCTGACGTAAAATCACCCGGCGTGGGCCGTATAAAGAGTTTTGGATAGAGAGAGAAGTTGGACCGGTGGCTTCGGAAACGGGGGTCAGGGAACCAGCGGCTGGATAGAGGCTGACTGACTGCGGTAGGAAGGCTACCAGAAGAGACTGAAGAGAAAAGGGGATGAATTGAAATAGGAAGCACTGTAGCGTGACATATGAGAACAATGTAGTTCATTGACTGGCAGTGAACACGAACAGAAATAAAATAAATAAAACTATTACAGTCTGGTATGATTTGACGAAAGATGATGTAAATGAAATAGAAAAAAAATCCGGTGTAAAAGGTGATGCAGAGGCGAGAATGAGTTGCCAGAAAAGAAACAGTGAATCATTAATGAAGGAAAGAATCGTCATAATTCTAGGTCTAGATGGAATTGAAGATGCCAGTTCACTTGTAAGACTTCGCATAATAGAAATGGTTGAAGCTTTTGGAAGGAAACGCATGACCATAAAAATGTAAAACACGATCGAAAGGATGAAGTAAAAAAAAGGAAAGAAGAAAGATGCCCACCATTATCGTAGGATTATAACAGGTGAGGGAAAAAATAGCAGATCTGCTATTTGAATAAGAGGAAGTCGGAAGTAGCAAGCGCTACAGATGTTAGGCTCTTATCGCCGACGGCTGCAAATAATGAGCAACCCGCTTTATTAAGAGACATATCGAAGGCTGCTCTCATCTGTAGACAGAATCAGCCTGAGAGAGTCGCTTGCGTTTGATGTGATCATCAACCCGCGGCCCTTGCTCCTCTTCTTGGGTATCTTGGTGACTGCGTTTTCGAGTGCTGGAACTGTCGCTTCGCCGCAGTTGGTCAACATTACGAGCTGGAGATTTCGTAGACTCAAAGTCCGACCCAACAGCAGTTTTATTGCTACCTTCAGAACGGGCCGGGCTACCACGTGAACGGTTTTCGGCCGGGTCAAATGTGGCTTCCAAAGAAGCGACATGATTCCAAGGGTCATATTGTTGGATATTTGATGGTCCAGTTCGATAATTTGACATGGAAGGCAAAGGTTTGAAGGGATACTGTCGATCCTGTCCATGCGCAGTATTGTGAGGCCCGCCATGAGAGTGAGCCTTTTGTGCAGCGTGTCCTGTGCGTACATAGTCTGTCTTGGTGAGGGATATGGGCTTGGGAGGTTTTTCAGACAAAGATGCTAATGTTTTCATCGCAAAGAAGGAAACTGGGACTTGCTCGTTCGAAGGAGGTTTTGGCGTTCCAGTGACGCCCAGTTTCGCAAGAATATCTTCTTGATTTTGATTTTCGACGAAACCGTTTTGCCCTTTGGTTGTAGGTGCCTTTTCGTCGTCACTGTTCCTAGACAATGCTTGTTCGAGGTGGTCCATGATATTCCAAGACGCGTCATGCATTTCTTCATTTTCTTCCTTTACCCCCTCCAAAGGCTCATCCGGACGATCCCGTAAAGCAATACAGTCTTCAATGGGGACTAGATTGCGCGCCATATCTTCATCAGTGAACACTACAAAGACGGGATCTTTGCATATTTTGTACCATTCGTCGGTCTGTCTCACGTTCAGGAAGGCTTCATGGGAGTTCTCCGCCGTGAAGTATATAGATACTGACTCTCCATTTCCCAATCGTTCCGGTGGAGGTTTTAAAACTTGCTCTTCCGCATCGGCAAAGTTCGAAGGAAGTGCTCGCGTCACTTGTTTTGCGGGGCGCCAAATTATGACTCCAAGACTAAGATCGGGATCGACCGGTTCGTTCGCTTTGGGCCAAATTGCACCGTCGAATTCGAAGTCCCAGTCGTCACAAGGCGAAAACGGCAGGGTCTTCTTTTTAGGACTTTCTTCGGTTACTGTACTCTTTGGCGGCAAGACTAAGGGTACCTTCCGGGAAGTTGTAGGGTGAACTGGAGTGGGGATTGGCGTGGCATCAGGGTCAGGTATGGGTCGTGTGCTCGAAAGGGAGTTAGTGAGAGAGATGCTATGATGCTTAGGATAGTTCGTTGACGGATGAGGCTGTGGCCAAGATAGTTGATTCTGATTTGCTGTTGGTGCTTGTACAGCTCGATCCGGGTAAGCACGTTGGGATGATGCATAGTTTTGGCTTCCCGGGTAGTTTGGATGTTGAGAATAACCTTGCTGAGGTTGTTGTGGCAATGAATAAGACGACGCCTGATGGTATCCAGGGGAAGGGTAAGCGCTCTGGGGAGTGCTTTGTACGTGACCATATACCGGCACGGAATGTCCTTGGGAAGTAGGTGGTTGATATCCGTGATTAGGATATGCTGAATTTCCAAGCAAACCTTGCTGATAAGATAGTTGACCGTGCTGATACTGAGTTGGATGCTGTTGTGCCCCAAAAGCTCCTTGAGGTTGAGCTGGACCGCGGTAGCCAGGCGGCGGAGGATACCGTGTGATTATTGGATTCCCTTTCTTCTTGGGCGGACTAATGCCACGTCAGAGTCAATTCATTGATTCGAAACTGTAGCCGTATCTCTGGATGGCAAGCTACAGCATGGAAGCTAATACTTACCGGGTCTCTGGAAGTCGCGGTGGAGCCCGAGATAGAGGAAACGATTGACTTCCGGGGTTTTGACCGTAAGGGAATTGCTGGCCATGATGGTAGGTTTGAGGTTGGTGAAAAGGAGGTTGACCACTGGCATATTGAGGCTGCTGGTATGGTGCAGCACCAGCAACGGGTTCGCTCCACGACATGCCCCCTCGTAGGGATTCGACGGTTGGGAATTACAATGTTATTAGGATTCGGCAGCTCGGTGGTATTAAGAGAAAATGGTCCAACGGGGAGAAAATGAAGCAACAGAAAATACAGGAACTGGTATGAGGGAGATGTGAGTGAGATGTAGAGTGGGAACAGTCTGGCACATGTATATGTACATATGATATAGGTACAGTGGAGCGACTGGAGCGGTGGTGCACGTGCTAGTCCTGGTCGAAGCGGAAGAAAGCCCAACACAACAGTGTGTCGAGGTAGCGAGCTGGTTGTATCAACGCAGTGAATCTTGTTGTTCGTACATCAATGGGCATGACCGGTAGTGAGGAATTACATGTAGTATTACATGGGATATGGAAGAGCGGTTGGCGAGAGATATGTGTATGTAATGAGGTGAGGTAAGCAGATGGAGGCAACCAAGGTTCTTGTTTGTGCCTGAGATGTTGAAACAGCAAGTTAAGAAAGAGAAGCCCAACAGCGGAGGCAAACCCCCTAAAAGACGCGGGCAAAATCGAGCAAACACAAGGGGTCGGGCCAGGAAACGAAGTGCAGTCAATTGAAAAAGAGGGAGGAAAAAAAAGTTGCCCACGGATGGACATATAACTAGGTAGGAACATAAGTTTGCGGGCAGGCGCTGGAGAGATTGGGCGCTAGCCGTGATAGGACCAGGGCCTCGAGCTAGCTCGGAACGGGACGCGGGAGCAAGCAATGACAAACAGACCAGACCAACCTTTTCCACTTTGCCCGCGTAATCACCTAACCTCCATTCTCCACTCTCCACGCACGACTCGTCTCGATGCTACTCCGAGGATGATTGTTCGATATCGCCATCTGCTTGTGTCCAGTCTAGACTCCGCGCCTTGAGCCGCAGCCGCACGCACAGCGCATGCATGATACATGATACACTGCTACACCCACCTCCACACATTTAACCATGCCTGGTCTTCCGTGTGAGTCCATCCAAGTGGCCGAGGGCTCGTGGAGCTCAACGGACCAAGTCACTGACCCCATGTAGCTACCGTCGACCTGGATGAGTGCATATCGCGATTGTACAAGAAGGAACTGCTCGCCGAGTCCGTCATAGAGGCAATATGCGCAAAGACGAAGGAGCTACTGATGAAAGAGAGCAACGTCGTCCACATCAGAGCCCCGGTCACCGTCGTCGGCGATATACATGGACAGTTCTTTGACATGATCGAAATATTTAAAATCGGCGGCCCTTGCCCCGATACCAACTATCTTTTCCTGGGTAAGCTGCCGCTCTGAACATCCATGTCTTGTGCCATGATCACTAACGGCATCCTCTCCCGCAGGTGACTACGTTGATCGCGGGCTGTTCTCTGTCGAAACAATATCACTGCTCGTGTGCCTCAAACTTCGCTATCCGGACCGAGTCCATTTAATCCGCGGCAATCACGAGTCTCGTGGCGTCACGCAATCGTACGGCTTTTATACCGAATGCTCTCGCAAATATGGCAATGCCAACGTATGGCATTATTTTACCGACATGTTTGATTTCCTCACACTCTCCGTCGTCATCAACGATCAAATATTCTGCGTCCACGGCGGTCTCTCCCCCTCAATACACTCTATTGATCAAATTAAGATCATAGACCGTTTTAGAGAAATACCCCACGAGGGTCCTATGGCGGATTTAGTGTGGAGTGATCCCGACCCCGAAAGAGATGAATTCTCGCTTAGTCCGCGAGGAGCAGGATATACCTTCGGCGCCCAGGTGGTCAAGAAGTTCCTAGAAGTTAATGCCATGTCGCATATATTAAGAGCGCACCAGTTATGTCAGGAAGGCTTCCAGGTTCTTTACGACGATCGCCTTAGTACAGTATGGAGTGCACCCAACTATTGTTATCGCTGTGGTAATATGGCTAGTGTTCTGGAGGTTAGTGACACCGGGGAACGCTTCTTCAACGTATTTGACGCAAGCCCGGACAACGATATTCACCGGGCAGAACAACAGCAACAACAAGGAAACCAAGTCACCACAGAGTACTTCCTATGATACCCCACTTTGGATCGATGTAGCAATGAATTCGCAATATCTACTAGACCTTGAGTGTTCTGTTCGCTATTTCAATATATGCTGTGAAGTATTTCATGTTATGCTTCATATGCACACCATATCCGCACGTTCAACAGCCAAGATACCTGGTCTCTACCCACCGGTTCTCCATGTCATCCCCCATCCTTGCAATCACACATCTGACCCCTGGGAAAACTCGCAACACCCGGTTCACACCCACTCGACCCGCCATGTATGCGACAAAGACAATTTTGTCCTCTGGTACGCCATGATCCACCAGCACTTTGATAGACATCAGTGCCGCCGCACCAGAACTCATTTGCGGATCGAGCACTAGAACCAAACCGTGATCCGCAATATTTGCTGGCAATGCTCTGTAGTGTAGTTCGGGTTCGCCTGTTCTGTAGTTGGTTTGTATGAGTATACGGCCGGTTCGACAGTCTGGGATGTTGCGTCGGAGCCCGGTCTCTAATGCAGATCCTCCGCGTAGGATGACCACGGCACATATATCCGCTGTTTTCTTCAAGCCAGCATAGGTATTTTCTTGTGGTGTGATGACGCTGAAGGGGGTGAAAGGAAGGAAGTCTACAGCCTTCTCTACACACATTCCCACAATTCGATCGAAATAAAATATGAACTCTTCCCTATCAGTGGTCGGATCCATGAGCAGCGTATGAATAGCCTTGACCTGCTTTGTCTGCTCCAGGACCAATGCATTGGAACTAAGTGGGGTGTTCTCCGCGATCTTTCCCAACCGTGAGAGCTCCAGTTGATGCTGTGAAGATTTGAGCGCAAGCGTACTCTGAATCTGCGAAGATACCATGGAAATCGCAACTTTGTTTTCAATCCCTCTAGGAACGATCAAGTCGGCAATCTCACGCTGAGGAGCGACATATTTGTTGAAATTCGGCTTCACAAAAGCGAACCATTGCTTAATGCAGCCTTCAATATCACGTCCACGCTCTTTGACATCCCGAACTAATCTCCTTGAAAGGCACAGGTCAGAGTCTGCTTCCGCAAAAATCTTAAGATCTAACATGTCCAGGACTCGTTGATCGTGTAGAGCGAATATGCCCTCCAAGATGAGGACATGAGGCGAATAAATGGTAGTTGTTTGCTCTAGCCTGGCATGTTTCTCAAAAGAGTAGACAGGTACTTCAGCGACCTTGCTAGACTGCATGTTAGCCAGGGTCTGCAGTATATCCATGAATCGGTGTATGCAAATACCCATTCTTGATTTCGCGCAGCCGGTCCACTAGTACGTCGAAGTCGATGGCCTCGGGTGAATCAAAATCGAACTCATTTCGGAATGCGGCTTTGGACTGTTCAGGAGTCAAGGGCTTGTAGAAAGAGTCCTACTCCAGTACTGTTAGAATACCTCACGTGACCTTTTCCCATTCTGAGCGATGAGTATGTAAGTACCATGGACAAAATCACAACCCACGGAAGATTTAGAGAAGCCACGATAGCCAAAGCTAATGATGTCTTCCCAGATCCAGAGCTCCCTGCAACACCAATAATGCTTGCATTTCCCCAAGGTGGAGAGTAATGCGTTCGAGGCATTTCCGAGCCCATGTTCGCGACTATATGTTGAAGTAGGGCGGTCAGGTGCTTTCAACCACTACCACATAGCGGATATAGGTTTGTGACAATACCAAAATGGTTTCGAGAGCGATGTAACTAAAAACAAAAGCCCACAATTCACCAGTGAAACCGGTGAGATGCAAGCCTCGGAGTATCTGCGGCTTATGTAATCACCCACGGACCATGTCTCGCTAAAGAGCTTGACCTTCTTTTCCTCGAAGCTTTCAACTCTCACTTCCTCTTCCACCCGCTTGCAAAGTTTGCACGGCACCCCTAGCATATGTAGGCAACAGAACTGGTGATTTCACTGACCCATGGAAATCCGGTGAGACACTGAAGACCATCATGGTAAGCTTCACACCACGTGTACCTATCCCGGCGTTGGCTAACTGATATTTGCAGAGCTCTTCAACCGTCTCGGTGTCAGTGGCTACGCCGACACAACACTCCTTCCAAAGGAAGGTTGATGAAATCAAGGTGTCTAAGTCGTAAGTCATCATCTCTTGTGTCATTAGCAGCTCTCGTCTGCTGTTTTCCTCTTGTGATGAGACAAAATATCAAGTGGGAATCTCTCCGAAACAACATGTGGAGCATATATTACTTGTTAGACTGATCCTAAAGCTTGCGCTGCTCGCTTTGTGTCTTTCCTATCGGAAATTGAAAAGCATCAGAAGCAATCCGCTGACATCCATTCTGCGCAGAGATATCAATTTTGTCATTATGGATTATCTCGTTAGCGAAGGATATCCCCGGGCAGCTGAGAATTTTGCAAAGGAAGCAAACATTCAACTGCCACTCGAAGAGGAGTCAATCCAAACCCGAGTTGAGATACGTGGGGCCATCCATGCTGGCGATATTGACACCGCGATCAACAAGATCAATGACCTTAACCCCCAGGTACGTTGGATATTTTTTTCAATTTTCTTTTCTTGCAGGATTATAATCAGTTTCATGCACCACGCATAGCATTCGTGCAAGGATGATAATCAAACCTTCAGTCCTCAGTATGATCGCAAAAGCATTTCTATCTTATCAATCACACATGCAGTTTTGTAGCATTGCTGACAAGTTCATTGCATATAGATCTTGGACACAGACCCAGCTCTCCACTTCGCCTTGCTGCGTGTTCAACTTATAGAACTCATTCGTAATTGTACCTCCTCTGCTACGGGCGACATCACACCTGTGCTCAATTTCGCTTCTTCACAACTGGCCCCTCGTGCTGCTACAAATCCTGAATTCCTCAAAGACCTCGAACTCGCCATGACCCTTTTAATCTTCCTTCCCAGCGAGAAACTTGAACCTGAATTAGAAGAACTCATCAAGCCAAGCCTCCGCCGGGAAGTGGCTAGCAAAGTAAGCGAAGCTATACTCACCAGTATGGGTACACGTGGTGAAGCTCGGATGCGACAGCTTATCCGTCTGCGACTGTGGGCAGAAGCGAAGGCCAGAGAGGCGGAGAAGGAACTTCCACCTACTCTGCCTCTTGGTTTGCAAACCGCTGATGACGCTATCACCTCTCACGCCAACGGCAATGGCGAAGACATCATGGTACAGTAATATCTTGTCTCGGGTGATTATATGGCGCAAATGGGGACTCTGGAGTATTGCCATGAGTACAATTTTTTTGAAGTTTGGATTGTATGGTTTTATCTTTATACAACGGGCGGCATTATTGAAATACTTTTCCGGCCTCAAGGAGTAACGACACTGACGACATGATACGATACCACGCGAGAATAGAAATTCATTGATTCACTTCATTGTTTGTACATGAATATGCGTTCTGAGTGTGCCTTGGTCCTGAGATGACATTGCACAGAAACAATCCCAAAAGCACCATACTCACGCTCATGCATATGTGATAGAAGTCCTACTAACTATACAAACTGCGCGTGTGATTGCCACAAACGCCATACCCTGATATCGTGAATCCAGTTAAACTCGTAGCATGATGTTGCTCATTACACCATATCCGACTGATTTATAGATCTCAAACAATATCCTCCACTGGACAATTGGGATGCAGGACATAAACCACCTTTGCGGCTTCTTGTGCGCCTTGTCCCTGGTCATCTGCGAGACCTTCGCCACGAATTTGCATAAGGTATTGCTCCTATTATCCGATGTTAGCTTCATGTTGCAGATAATGTCGGTGGAGATAAGTTGACGTACCTTGCAGACTTTCCTCAACACCTTCTTCGCCAACGCTCTCTCATTGTTGAGGTCTTCCTGCGTCTCCAACTCGCTCTCTTTTTGCTCAAGGTACCAGACCAAGAGTTCTTCTTCCTCCACACCGTCCTCAGTTGTGCTTTGGTCTTCGTTGACGCGTCTCACAAATGCATTGCGCATCGCTACATACTTGTCATGTGTGATCTTGGTCTTCTCGCGCTGTGGAGCAGCGGTCGCGGAGGGAGCTGGTGTTCTGCTGGCTGTCCTAGCACGGTCATCGCCAGCAGCAGGCGTTGGCGCATCATCCATGGGCGCATCACCGTCTTGGGCTTCTGCTGCAGCGGCGGCAGCAGCCATAGCAGCCTCCTCATCCTCATCCTCGACTTCAACGTCATCTTTCTCCACGCTGATGATGGATTGTCGCAGCAAGTTGTAAGCTTCTTTGACGAATTCCGGCGTAATCTCGCTCACGCAGTTTGCCTTTGCGATGGCCTCACTGAGACGAATCATACTTTCCAGCTGTCGGACTGTGATCCTGTAGCTGTTCCGTCCAATGCCCCCCTGAGCATCATCAGCACGAAGCTCCTTGTACTTCTCCACCAGTGTTTCCTTCGCTTCGTCAGTAAACTCGGGTTTAAAAGTACGCGCAAATCGGATGTAGCGTTGGAGCTGCTCGGTACTAAACTCGGGCTCGATGGCTTCGTCGCGGTCTTTGTGAAGTCCCACAATGTGTTCGGCAAGATGGCGATCCACGTCCTCGTCACATTCGTCCAGAACCACAAAGAAGAGATCGAAACGTGACATGATCGGTGCCGACATATTGACATTGGCTCTGAGGGTAGTTTTGCGATTATAACGCCCACCGACGGGATTCGCAGCGGCAAGAATGGACGTGCGCGCATTCAAAGTAGCCTGAATACCGGCTTTCGCAATAGAAATGGTTTGCTGTTCCATAGCTTCGTGAATGGCAACTTGGTCGGCTATATCCATTTTGTCAAATTCATCGATGGCACAGATGCCGTTGTCCGCCAACATAAGAGCTCCTGCTTCGATAGTGAACTCGCCCGTCTCTTCGTCTTTGACCACGGCGGCTGTGAGACCAGCTGCTGAAGATGCCTTGCCAGAGGTATACACAGCGCGAGGGAGAAAGCTACAGATGTATTTCAAAAATTGCGACTTCGATGTAGATGGATCGCCGACAATGCAGATGTTGATGTCGCCACGGAGAGCCATGCCCTCTGGGGTTTCTTTTGACACACCACCCATCAACTGGAGAAGGAGACCTTTTTTGATCACTTGATGTCCATAAACGGTAGGTGCTATCGAATCCACCAGACGCATGAAAATGTTGGGTCTGTGTACCATGTCTTTCAAATCCTGAATCTCCGCTGGGGTAAGAGTTTGAAGATATTCTGTTTGCGCATCCTCGCCAGTTGCTGCAGTTTCTATCGCTTGTACCTGGTTCAGTGAATTGAGAATGTTTCCTGCTTGACCTGTCATATGGTGGTTCGAGGGCTGGCCTGGAGTAGAAATATCCGGTGTAACCATGCAAGCGAGGAATGACATGCGGTAGGTTAAGTCGCGGACACCGAGTGCCTTAAGACCGCTGACGCCAGACCCGCCAACGTCATTACCCCGAGAAGCATTCGAGTTATCCCTTGTTGCTTGAGGTCGGACGCCGGGTACTCTGAACTGGCTGACGTCTGGGATAACTATTACAGTTCCCGTGAAGATGCACTTTTCTCCAGCTTTGGCACGATCCACCATTTCCCCTCGTAATATGACATCCATTGTGCGGGGCATACTGCCTGTTGGAATTTCGGAGCTGTTCTCTTGAATGCGAACCTTCTGCCAATCGACAAAGGTGGACTGTCTGATGTCCAATCGCCATCCTTCCCGGTTCATACAGGTTGTATTAGGACATTGGGTAGGCTCTGTATATTTAAAGGTTTGTTCGATATTGGGTACTACGGTGTTGCAGGCTTCGCAGATAAAGGTGGCAATCGAAAGCTCGGGACGTACTTCTGAGGTGCGCGTCGCAGTGCCCGAAATGGACAAGAGGCTGCCTATGGAATCAGTTCGTAGTTGACGGATACGTGATATTAGCGGTAGATTGTAGAATGCCAGTGTAAAAAGCTTGTCCGTTTGTTGATTTGATGTCTTCTCGTTGAGGCTGGAAGATTGATTCGTTGTATTCCCACCATTGTATGTGTCTGCTGTAACAGAGGTGGTTGACGTGGGCTGACGGTGCTCCCTGAAATACCGTGGCTCGTATTTGGCAATGAGGTTATGAAGGGCTTTGACCATGTATGGAAGAAATCGGTAATATTCGCTGGCAATGGCCGTTGCGAGGATTCCATCTTCGTGCCGTTGCAAATGCGTGTAGTCAACGTACAAGGTTGAAAGGCTGAACAATCTCATCCCCCGTATTTGTGCGATATAATACTTGTCAGTGATGGGAACACCGCTGGATATAGGAAGCGCAGAAGACGTCGGATCCTCAGTATAGCTATGGTTTTATCAGCACACGCTGCCATGATAGGAGTCAATAGGTATCTATCTCACGCACCCTTCTAGAAACTCTTGAAACCGTAGGGAAAGTGTTTCTCCTGTCACATCGGCCAATTTTGGTATGTCTGCTCGTGGACCTAAAGGCCTGCGTCCAGCTGGTCTTGCACCCACAACCTCGTCGTCACGGAAAACTCCTTCGTTATCGCTTTGGGGGGCAGCGCTTTCAGAAGGGGGTGGGAGCGGCCGTGATGAAGAGCGCATGCGTGCCGATCCCAGGTTTCCGGCATCGCTGGAGGGAGTAGGCGCAGCATCTGACTGAATCGCAGTTTCGAAAAGGGAAGACATGACAGGTGAAGGAATGTGTTGTGTTGGTGTGTTGCGAATAGTGTCTGTCTGTCTGTGAGTTGGAGATGAATTTTGCCGCGGCGGGGGAGCGCGTCCAAACACTGCGAACGCGTAACGCGCCCTCTCACTTAGCATTCCTATATAGGTAAGGTCGCTTTCCCCCCTCCTCTACCATGCTCTAATGCACGCAAGAAGTAACAAATAGCATTTGAACATAAACAAAAGCGCTCCCACCATTTCAGCGGGAAGGAAATCGCCGGACCTCTGAGAAGCACAGCCGAAAAGCAGGCAAGCACGGCAGCATTATTAGTCAAAGACATGGTAGAGACACCGGCACAGCCATCACATGAGTTCAATCCCGGGTAACAGTCTCTATTCGGGCTATGCCATATCATGGTCGTGTTTCTAGTGCAGCTATTACTCGACCGACTCTGCGGTGCCCTCCCAATGCACTTCACCCGGTATTGCATCTTTCCCAGGATGTACTTGTAGTGGCACTAAAATTCGTGGGGCACTGTTATGCAATCCCCTTCTATTATGCATATGTAACTTGACTCCGCAATCAACACCGCCTATAGGAAATAGTCGGGGGTTCTGCGCGAAACCATAGGTTCTCCGGCACGCGGGCAAGGATCGAACTGCAAGCTGCGAAAACCGTTAGCCTTATTTGTAGTTACCGCCACCGTGAAGAATACTCACAATGTGTATTTCAAATGTTCGTCGATTTCCATAATGGCAGCTTGATTACCACACCTATAGCAGTAGTTGGGTGCTGGCACATGTTAGTCGCTTGTTCCATACATCATGTGCGACACATACCAGAGAATATGGTCACCACGTTCCTATCCTGGGACCAATTGTAACCTTCCATCACAAGTTGATGTGCTCGTGCCACCAGCGTCAACCCGTTGTTGTGATTGAAAGCTTCCGAAATATCTTGCCCGAACGTGTACCCAGCCCCACGAGGAGAGATACCCCAGCCACAACGGTCATCAGGGTCGGACCAGAGCAGGTCACACATAGGCCCTTCATGAGGGACTTCTTGTATCCGATCGAGAGCTCGGATGTTATCCAAAGTGTCAATGCTAGGGGACAGTCCACCGTGCAGACAGAAGATCTGATTGTCGATCAAGGCCGTGAGTGGGAGGTAATCGAAAAGGTCGGTGAAATACTTCCAGACGTTGGCATTTCCATATTTGCGTAAGCACTCATCGTAAAAACCGTACACCTGCGTAATTTGACGGGATTCGTGATTGCCGCGCAGAATCGTAATGCGCTGAGGGTATCTAATCTTAAGAGCAACAAGAAGTGTCACAGTCTCAACAGAGAAGTAGCCACGGTCGACATAATCGCCTGGGTGGTTTTAGTGAACTGCCCACATCACATTTACAATGAGTGAGCGTACCCATGAACAAGTAGTTAGTATCGGGGTTGGGGCCGCCAATTTTGAACAGCTCCATGAGATCGTGGAATTGGCCGTGTATGTCACCACAGACCGTAACGGGACATTTCTGTATCCACATGAGCCATAGACCGTCTGTAGGGCGACGTTACTTACCACAGGCTGTACATTCGACTCGTCTTGAAGGACCTCGCGTGCCTATAGGTGAATATCCTGTCAGTATACATGCGCACCCCGTGTCCTTGGAAAGGTTATTGCATACCTTATCGCACAGCCTCTGCACATCGCTCTCCGCCAACTGCTTGCAGCTCATCAAACTCTCAATCCAGCCATCAAGAGTAGGAATCGTGGTCGGCTCTGTGGCAGGCACGGACGACAGCTGCATTGGCTCCGTCTTGACATCTTCCATGTTTGTATCCATATTGCGATCCGGGTGGTGCCGATGTCCTGCGGGTGAAGGGGGTGGTTGTTGTGGTGGGCAGCGGTCGCGCGAGGGGTCAATTCTCCGGCCCTTCAGATGGGGTTAGGGGTGTTTCGAGATTGAATCGACTCGTGCGGGAGATTCGAGTAGCTGCTTAGCGGAAGAAAAATGTAAACAGTCGTATGTCGCGTTCAGCAAGGCAATAGAGGCGGGGTAGACGTTGTATAGAGAAGAATGTATCGTGACGACGCTTGCAAGCGGGTGTTCCTTCCAGGCTTAGCGGAGAAGGGCTCGGAGAAACGTTTTTCCCAGATACTACGTACCATATTGAATGCGACCTTTGCAAGTGAATCATCATCAGAGGACAAAGTCGATATTTTTACTGGGCTACTTAAGTTTTTATCTGTCTCATGTCAACGATCACCATGATGAATATCGAATTAGTCTACGGCAGACTGGACATGCCCACCGACTTGCTCGACATCTGGAAAGCAAGTGAACAGGATCTTACCGAGATAAGTCCATACCGCCAAATAAAACCTCGCGCACCGACCAAAGACTTTACTAAAGCCTTTCTCGATTATGTTGTTGGTAAGACTTCGGGAAATGGACGCATGAAGATATGCATAGTGGGATGCAGACTTGGGGGCTAGGGTTACATTTGCGAATCGATTGTTTTCGATACATGTCGTGTGAGACAGGTTTCCCCTGTTTCTCCTGTTGTTGTCTGCCGGCTTCGGTATTTGGATTTGCTGCCCACGTTCTATGAATAGGTTTGTCTACCCCGCATAGTTGCCTGAATCCAGAAAAAAAAAATGGCTAGAATGTTGCCCTGCGTATCTAAGAGCCGCCCGAGCGTGGATGACTCTGGAGCTCGAGAATGAAGCAATTCCTTTAATCGTGTATGCTATGCGTAATGTTTGGCGATTAAAATAATGCTGATTGTACAGTACAAATATTTCTCTCTGCACCATTGTCGCGCGCATGATACAACATCCCGCCGTACTGCAACACCCCCTAAACCGTACTGCATAGCTACGAAAACACCTTATGGATTTCCATCCTGCTCATACGATATCGCAACGTGTTGTAGATTATGGGCTCGGACAGTAATACAGGACAATAGGAGAATCGAGGTATATAAGGTTGCATGATACCATGGAATACTGCAAGATACGAAGGGATTACGGTTGAATACAATGCCAACGATAGAACAGTCATTATTTTCGGATGCTCTTAAATAACTTCAAAGTTTAGTTCCGGAGGCAAGAATTATTCAATATATTTATTCAGTTTATTTTCCGAATATGGTGCAATGCATCGTGATATTCTACTTCTAGTTCTATGCACACTTATCCGCTGTCATTATATCTGCCGTAACTACACGAATATTGTAGCAAATGTGTTAAGCTAAAGGCTGTTAAGCCAGATTACATACTTAGTTGGAGAGTGTTTTCACCCAGCTTTACACTCGCAGTGTGATTTATTTTAAGATCTATGCGCAGTGCTGCTTAAAGGGAAAAAGTAGAATCTTAGGAATAGTATTGGGAGATCTATACATTACGCTTACACTTAAAAAAATATAAGAGGGAGCATATCTTTATTGCTGCGTCGGAAGCGCGAGTGGAGGTATCGATGCAGATTAACCCCAACTACTGTGTCCAGCAACGCACTCGGAGTGGGTATTTATAACGAACGGGAACCAGGGGCCAGCGGTAAGTTTATTATCTAACCTTTATCTTGATGCTGGAATGTTAACTTTAAATCGTAGAGTGAAGGGACGATATGTTACCAAGCAGTTTAAATTTTTCTACTATCGCAAAAAGACCAGCACGCCTAATTATTATAGATAATTCCTTACTTTAAGACGCAGAGCGAAGGTCTATCTAGATATTTGTGTTCAGAGACAGCTAGACTGCGAACTACGCAGTCCATAATGGGAATATAAGAAAGTTTCTAGTTGAAAAGATTGGAGTGGTAGAATTTTTGTTGATTATAAACAACACCTGTACCACTTAACCGGCTATTCGTAATTGTAGCTTGATGTACATATATGTAGGGACTGAAACATTATCACGGAGGACCCCTTGTATGCCCCCTACCTACAGCCTCTAGAATTTTGGGAGGATCTAAAAATTATGTCCTATGTGGAATGCGACCTTTGCAGAGAGGAGTTTTAAGTGGACTATTGATTAGAGGACCCTGTCTATGTTTTTGCTGGGTGCCGGTTTCATCCTTTGTAGGGCTGCAGGGGGTTCAATGCTTGATGCAAACTGATGTTCGCCAAGCCGGGGATCAGAAGCCGAGCTCCGGTCTTGGCGACTGCCCGCGAGCTCAAGGTCGCGCCTCTCGACGCGTTTCCTTCCTTCCCCCGCCACCCCACTTCCATACGCCTGCTACGAGCAGCCACCACCCCAGCAATTGCTGCTCTCCTAACCCGATTGCTGCTGTCGTAGCCTGATTCCTGCTCCCGTAGCCTGATTCCTGCTCTCATAGCTTGTCACAATGGAAATGCGCGGTGTCAAGCGCAGCTGCTCTTCGGAGCACGGCGAGGTATGTTGTCGCGTCCCCCCCCGCACCTGCTACATGGAAGCTCACAACACAACAGGATTTCTCTGTGGAAACTCCACTGCGCCCTATCCCAGGAGGGTATCCCGAGTCTCCTTCAGGTGTCTTCGAATACAACCATGCACCATCAGTTTTCGAGGTTTGGGCTAGCAGTGCTTTTTACGGGCTGACCACCCTATTGGCGCGCCCGATCGTCGCTATCAAACAGTACTTTGAGCCTCGACGATATAAACTCGAGCCCATTCTACAACCCAATGGGATTCGCCCTTTTAAAAAACGAATTGTCGATCTGGATGCTCTTGACAATACCAATGACGACTCTATCGACGATACACTTATGGAGATTGACCCCGACGAACATGCCACGTCAACTGCCTACAAAGCGCATACAGAGAGCCGCTCGTACACCAACCTCGATGAATTCGATTGCTCCCCAGACTGCGCTTCTACACCTGCTACACAAGAAGCATGGGAAGCGCGCCGCCGTGCAGCGAACAATTCACCCTCGCCATCCAAGCGCGCCAGCAACCGTGCAATTGCTACCCCCATCCGTCGCATTCCAATGCAATCAAGGCATTTTAACCGCCGAAAACACTCCTCACGACCCCCAATGGGCAGTCCTGACATCTGGATGTCCGACGAGGTGGCGTGCCCAGATGATCCTTTCGTCGCTGATAACATCTTCGAGCCGAAACCTTCTACCACCAACAATACTAATACACCCACGCCTTCTCCCGAGAGCATTAAATCCCGCAAGGTGCTCACCCCTCAGAGTGTCCGCAAGACAAAAATTGAGGAATCTCCTGATAATATGCGTACATTGTCCATGTCGTATAAGGAGAAAATTGCCGGCACAAAGACAAATGAGGTCGTTCCGACTATCGAATTCCCCGAAACTCAACCCGGCACAAACCCTCTGTTCGTTGCTCAATTTGGACCCATCCCTGCTGCATCTGGTCCCGATGAGCCTTACGAGAACGATTTGTCCGAGCTCCCCGACGCCCCGACCCCTCCCGCCAAGAAAAAAGTCGGTTGGGCAGGCTTCGCGCACGCCAAGCCTTTCTTTATTGACAGCACAACTGCTGAGATGCAAGATTCGTTTCTTGAAGAGTTGAAACAGGGACACGATTTTGAGACAGCGCTTGCAAACGCTACCCCAATGCCCGCTTCAGATCCCGGTGTGGCTCCACCTTCCAACACTGGCGATGAAGTTGGTGTTGACTACAACAATACCATCGATCTCTCAAGCCCTCCTGTCAACGCTGCTGGTGCGGAAGATATCGACGCGCATGACCTTACCGAGTCCGTAATTGAAGAGTCTGTAAATGACCTTCCCGAAGCCATCAATCAAGAGCTTATACACGACTCCAACGACTCCGACTCGTCTGAGTTCGACGAAGATCCTGATGAAGCCTCCTCGGATTTTGATGACGATCCTGAGGAAAAGCCTCTTAACCAAAGCTCCCCTCATAAAGCCTCCTCAATCGATGAATCCCTTCCTGAAGGTGATCCTCACGGTGACAATGAGTTGGATGAGAGCATCATTTCCCGTGAGCTGGCTGAGAGTCTACTCCAAGAGTTCAAAGCTAGTCTTCAGCTTCAGGATTCCACACCTACACCTGCAAAAGCTCCACCTACCGTCCCAGCTGTTCCGACGATTCCACCTCTTATTTCACCCTTGACAGATGAAGAGGAAGCTACACTTGAGGCCAAGTCCAAAGAATGCGACCAGGGCAAGCGAGCCGAGGCCAAGCTGACCGAGTCTCGTGGTCTTGGACGCGCTTCACTCACAGCACACGACTTTTCTCGACTGCTTCCTGCCCTGTTCAATGGAAGCCCTATGGGCTGGCTCAATGATGAGATTATCAATGAGTACCTCGCCATCCTCGTTCGTTTCTTTTGGGATGCAGAAGAGTACAAGGGCTATAAACATACCACATCCGGACCATCTGTTGATGCTATGTCCTCCTATTGGTACAAACAACAACCCGCTGGACTAAAGCGATGGTTTTCGAAAAAGAACCTACTGGGTCAAAATTTCCTTAGAGCACGATTGATTCTCCTGCCCATTTGCCACCAATCTCACTGGCGACTCGCAGCTATCAAACCTCGCGAAAAGCGCATTATCTATCTCGATTCACTCTCCTATCCACAACAAGAAATTACCGATAAGATTCTCGAAGCACTGCCAGAGGTGCTTGGTGATCTCTATGTCCCTAACGAGTGGACAGTCGAACCAACACAGCAGAGCATCCAGCAGGACAATGCTAGTGACTGTGGTGTATTCACTCTCCTCAACGCCCTCGTCTTAGTCCGTGGCGAAGAACACAAGCGTGTCATTTGTGTGGATGGTATGATGGATGCTCGGCGTCGCATTGCCATCACCCTCTTGGCCGGCGAGCCCACTGGCGAGGTTGATTAGTAGTCAGAAGCCTTTTTTCCCCTGGTTCGACTTGTTTGATTTTTCATAGCATTGGCTTTTTTTCCGGTTAAGTGGTTTTTTTTCATCCTTGCTCTTGTTTGATTGCTTTACGCCTTTTCTTCTTTTCGGCTGGATGGTTTTTCTTCTTGCTCTTCTTGTTTGGCTTGTGTATAATGGGTCTTTTTTACGGCTGGGTTGGTTTTACTCTTTGTTCTTGTTCTTTTTTTTTTCATGGCGTTTGCTTTTTTTCAGGTTGGGTGGTTTTTCCTCCTGCGGGAGTTGTTCTTTGGCATCATGGTAAATGCTGCATAGCAATGGCGTCTTCCCAATAACGATTGATGACGTATACCCCTGGGCGGTCTGGTCTGGTCTGGTATGGCATGGCGTTTTGTTTGGGTTAATGGGACATTTTGAGGAACCGGGCACAATGGCCGTGGGTCCTAATTAACTGGTCGAATCAAGTCATTCGTTTAATATGCTTCTTTCGTGCAATGCTGTAGTGAAGTGAATGTAAATGTTGTATGTGAGGAACCATATCTTCATGTCTGCATCTACAACCAAATGTCTTGCATGCCGCGAAATGTCGTATTTAGTTATAGGTTTAGTATACCACATTCATGTAAACGCTCATTTAGAGAACTACAGGTTTTTGAGGTAGCTACGGCGGATGGCACCTTCTCAGGCTTTAAGGCTGAACCTGCATCGATGTGATTATGGTGTTGGCTAGGGCATGGGATCCCCTCGCTGCACCCAGCTTGGTTGCAAGAAGCCCTCGATGCCAGTCAATGTTCTATGAAAATCGGTAGCCAGCAGTGTCTCCCTCAATATTCTAGGTGAGCAGAATTGATCTAACACCACTACCTACTTTTGGAAGATATTTGTACAATTTGAATTTACGGGGTGAAGATATGCTACGAAGGGCACCTATCCTACGACAGTCTCACAAGATGACAGGCCCAGCCTATTTCGATTCATTTCCGTTCTGCACCCGTTTAGTCCATGGTCACGACCAGCTTACCAAAGTGCTTCTGTTCCCACATATACTGGTACGCATCCTTGAGCTCGGTGAGAGAGAACTTCTTCTTGTCAACAACAGGGTGGATGTTGTTAGCCTCAATGGCACGGTTCATATCCTCAAACTGGAGACGCGACCCGACGAGCAGACCGCGGACAGTGCACAAGTGGTTCAGGCAGTCAAGGAAAGTGGGTTGGTCCTTGCTGAACCCGCCGATGAAACCGATGATGCTGATTACACCCTCCATGGCGACGGCTTTCAAGGACTGCGCCATTGTGGTAGGTCCACCAACCTCAACGACGTGTTCTAAAATGAGTTCAGTCACTATTCAGGAGCATCTGGATGAGAGAAGAAGATTGACGTACCAACACCTTTGCCATCGGGGGTGAGGCTCTTCGCTTTCTCGCCCCAGTCGGGGGTCTCTTTGTAGTTGATGACCTGTTCCGGGGATTGAGTAGTTAGTATTACTGTCCATACCATTGTTTGTTCGTTCATGAGAATCTCACATGATCAGCTCCAAGCTTCTTCAGCAACTCGGCCTTTTCGGAAGAAGATGTCGTGGCGATAACCGTGGCCCCTGCGGCCTTTGCGAATTGCACAGCGAAAGTAGATACACCTCCTGTTCCCTGGGTGAGGACCGTTTGCCCGGGCTTAAGAGCACGGCTTTCCAATCCATAGAGGGCATTCCATGCGGTCAAGGCTGCGCAGGAGAGCGTGCTGGCTTCAATCATGTCCAGATTGGATGGCGCGGCAACAAGGCCGTTCTCGTTGAAAACTCCATATTCGGCAAGTGTGCCGTCGATAACACCTCCAAGACCAGTTTGAATGGCAGCACCGTCGATGGGACCAGCGAGATGGCCCTGGTTGAAGAGTGTGACCACTTTGTCGCCCGTTTTGAAGCGCGTCACACGAGAACCTACGCTCTCTACAGTGCCTGCACCGTCGGATCCAGGGACCACACCATGTTTCATAGGGAAAGGGTATTTACCCTAGGAAAAGAGGTATGGTTAGTATTTCAAACATCAATGGTACGGATGCCGATTTTGCACGATCTCAGACGGTTGTTCACACCATGGAGCGTACCTTGGGGATGATGAGATCACGGTAATTCAACGAAGCAGCGTGAACTGTTACAGAGTCAATGATGAATGCCAAGAACACAACTAGGAGATACTTACGCTTGACCAAAATGTCATTCTCACCCAACTCGGGGAGAGGGGCTTTCTCGATGAGCTTGAGCGAA
The DNA here is from genome assembly GCA_003073855.1 of Periconia macrospinosa. Classification (NCBI taxonomy): domain Eukaryota; kingdom Fungi; phylum Ascomycota; class Dothideomycetes; order Pleosporales; family Periconiaceae; genus Periconia; species Periconia macrospinosa. The sequence goes on along the minus strand of KZ805330.1, from coordinate 107,936 downwards.
TCGAAGCCGTCGGAGCCCTCTACTACCCACTTTTTGAAAGATGAAGGTGCCATTGTGAAGTGGTGGTCAGGATTTTACCGAAATCTGAAGATGTACGGTGCGGGGAAGTAACTACTGAAAGAGGGGCGGGCACAAGATACATATATGACTTTCCTCTGATAATGAACCAAAGCAAGGATATCTTGGAATCTTCTGGCTGTTCTGCTGCTTTTTGCCGTCCGTCATGATGCGGACCCTTTTTATATGTGGGGTCGTTCTAGTGACGCAATCACGAAACAACTATGTCGTCCACCATTTCTAAGCCTGTCCGATATACACGGCAGTCGTTTGCTTTTCCAAGCATTGGAAATCATTGTTACTGAGTGTTGTTCTACGAAGCTAGAGAGAAATGCCTAAACGGGATGACACCAAGACATGGGGATACGACGATACGGGCAAGAAACCGATGGCTCGTCTCGGGGAAGGCTCGGAGCTCGGGGAAGTCTAAAGCGTAGTCGTTACAAGCGGACTAGTTGCATGTATTGTGCGTAGGGTTGTCGTTTTGGAGCTGACCATTGGCCATAATGGAGTGAATTGCATTCTTTTTGCATAAATCTTGTTTTTGCATGTTGCCTGTTATCTCGTTTTTGTCAATGCATGTCTGGCAAGACACCTCAAGACTCAATCCTATAATCACTCATCCCGAGGCACATATCAATAGGCAAGCATAGAAGTGAGGCTGAAGAATGTTAGTATAGAGTACATGAGCGACAAAAAAACAAGTGGCTTATCAAGTGTCGAAGCGATTGGAAAGTTGCGGGAAGAATTTTTAAAGTTTACTTGGAAAATGTCAAGGCTGTGGTGTGGCATCAATGTGCTGTGATTGGATCCATACTAAAGTATACATTGTATTGCAACTATTAACTAACTTACAAAGTTAACTTGACTTATAGTGTTCCGGATTTTGATATTCCGCAGCATACATGTACTTATGATATCACTCGTTGTTTCTACAAATAGCACGCAGGCTCGCTGACTGATGGCGCGTCATGTGCGACATCTGGACTCTGGCAAGGGTGCATGTGGGGTAAACGGTAACCAGAGTCCCACTGACTGCATCAATCATTTCATTGCACAACACCAACCCCCACCGCCGTTGGACCTGGCTTCGTGCAACATGGACAAGATTATGAGTTTGAAGAGAGGGAAGGCTCCCTGGTGTCAACAACCATCGCCGCCGTGATCCGAGTCGTGACACCAAAGAGGCTCTAGCGCTTAGGAGGCTTGACGCTCACGCTCCTACGGGGCCTGGCCTGGGCTCCCCGTCGCGGCGTCGAGTCGAGTCGAGGCTCAAGCACCAATTGGCAATTCCACAACCAACCTTTGCATTGCGACGCCGCTGGCTTATTCCTACTCAGCCCTCAGCCCCAAGCTGTCAGCACCTGTGTTTCTCTGTGCCTCTCTGTGCCTCTCTGTGCCGCGCTGGAACCTGATTGAATTTCCGCATATGTAGCACTTTGGAGTTCGTAGCTACTTATCGGCTTGGATACGGCGGGGAGAGTCGCCCTCAGGTTTTCCCCGACTCTCCTTTTCACTCTTTCGGGCCTTCCTACATATCATCGAAATCTCCCAGAGCACAGCTAATTTCCATGCGCGCCAACTGCACCTTCCAATCCTCCCCTGCATTGAGCCCGTTACTGGCAGTAGCAAGCGCGCATCTGCCCGCGACTCCATGGCTTCCAATACCAACCCGTCCGCCTCTCCAAATCCCTTCTCCGACCCATACGATCCATACAATTCGCCCCGGGAACCCATTCCTCTCTCCGATTTCTCCAGACAGTCTGTAGACGTATCCAGCTCCCAAAACTATCGCCGGTCCGCTTCTCCAGACATATCCCCGCCCGAGAGCCCAGCAATTGGTTTTGGTCCGACATCGCGGGGCTTGGGGCGCAACGGCGGTCAGTATGCGCCTGTTGGGGATGGATCCGATCCTGAAGGATTTCGTCCACAGGTGGCGGGCAACTCGCTATATTCACTCTCGACGTTGAGCCAGTACAAAACACAAGATGCAGCTACGCAGCGTTTGGTGGACAGAAGAGCAGGTGAGCTGGCTCAGTGGCATATACATTGGGCTACTCCGGCAATCGCCATAGCCTTGTTCGTGGCTGGTGTAATGGCAGCCGTGGGCCACCATCTTTTTTATGCCCACCTGGACGGTCAACCTGCCAAGGATCAATTGCTGAAAATCAGATATGGTACCGCTCTGGCCTTCTTCGTCAAGAGTACATTAGTTGGCTGTGTTGTGTTATGTTACCGGCAGCGCATATGGCGCACCCTTAGACAAAAGGCAATGACGTTGCGAGCCATTGATGGGTTGTTTGTTGCTACCGAAGATCCCACGGCTTTTGTGAACTGGGAAATGATTTCAATGGGAAAATTGGCAACTTTCATGGCTGTGTGCAGTTGGTAAGCTTTCATGGTACATACTCATGACATAAGAAGACTGACTGATATATAAGGCTACTACCCCTTGCGTCTGTCCTCTCGCCATCCTCTCTGACGTCCGAAGTTCGTGAAACCTTCAATGCTACCCAATGCGACAGTGTTCCCACATTGAACTTCGACCGAGAAGCCAAACACGATTTTCGTCGAGAAGATATATACCCCGGTTCATCGCTAGTCTTTTGGAATACTACGGACACTCAGGGTAAGAAGGATGATTTCTTTGATTATTACGATCAGCCTTCCAAAAACGCAAAGCGCCTGGCCATCACGGCTGTCTACTTGAAAAAGCCGGCAACCGACCGTCAAGCGTCTTTGGCATCGTGCGGGGAGCGATGGAACTGCACCTACTCTATCAACTTCTTGGCACCTGGGTACAAATGCGATGAAGTCGCAAATCCCACAGACCTCTCTGTCAAGGCTCCTTTCAACCACAGTATACTGGCACCTCAGGGGGATATGGTTTACTATGCCAGTACCGACCTAAATGATTACATGAATCCGCAAATTGATACAGATGAGCACGGCGTCCCCATTCCGAAACCTCCGTATCCCGAGTTGCTCGGTGTCTTCCAATCCGAACCGGTGCTTTGGATGGGACACTCCGTCAACACCTCGAAGCCATACCCACCTGATTCGCCCTACGCGAAGAAATGGGTCAATGTCCACGAGCCACACATTTTCAAATGCGTAATGCATGAAACCAACTACACGTTTGAGTTACACTACAACGATACTGTCCAAACCCACTACCGAAAACAACGTGATTTCATCCGCCCCATAGTCGACACGAACATCACTATGGACTCCACAAACAGCAGCAAATATACTGCCGGCCCGTCATCTAACTTTGTTCGACCCCTCGACAGGGAAAAATATAAATACACAGCAGCCTACCATGGCCTCGGTGCCCTCTTCCGCAACTTCCTCCGGGGTCACATCATTATTTCCACTTGGAAGATAACCAAAAGCGACATATCTGAATCCCGACTCATGGACCCGGTAACCTCGTACCCCATCCCTGACCTTCAATTCAAAGTCCAGGAAGTCTTCGAAGACATAATAATCACGCTTCTCTCGGAGCCCTTCCTCGTCGTCCGTGACAAGGCAAGCGTCCCCTGTATGAAATCTCGCTCCGTCAACGTCTTCGTGTACCACCGCGAGGGTCTGTGGGTCGGCTATGCCTTCGCCGTTTTCGTCACGCTGTGCTTCCTCGGCGTGGGCGCGTGGTCCATCTTTCAAAACGGCGTCGCGTCTGATACGTTGTTCTCGCGCATCATGGTCACGACGCGCAATCCGACGCTCGACCAACTCTCCGTCGGTGCGTGCCTGGGCGGTGATCCGTTCCCTAAGGAGCTCACCAACACGAAAATGAGGTTTGGTGTGTTGAAAGAGGAAAATCCCAGGGAGGGACCGTTTGGCGTCGTCGGGCATTGCTGTTTCGGCGCCGAGCCAGAGGTTGGAGATATCATGAAGAATGGGGTTTATGCGGGATTGAGAGAGTATAGGAAGGACTGGGAGAAGAGGAAAGGGCTAGGAGAAGAAGAGGTCGGGAATTTCGAGGAGAAAAAACCGCTGTTGAAAGAGGATAGCGAAGATGGTTGAATGTCCTGCGTATACGATCGCATGACCGACAGGCTCATTCATCATCTCCATATGTTGGATAATCTTCTTAACAGATCTGTGCGCGTTCCGGGAGTCCACCCTATCGACCTTGAACTGAGGACTTATTTTGTTTAATCGCGTGCTAGGCCTATTACAATGACTGGATTTATATACCCCGGGTACAGAATCGTCTGTCATCGAGACACCACGAGGCGTGGCATATATGTGCTGTAACCTCCCTGCTCGAGTCTGCCACCGATTCTGTACTCGCGATATAGGGTACGGGACGTTCGGATCAAGCGAGTAAAGCGTAGTACCCGTCCGCCTATCAGTTAGGCATGCGTGGGCTGTGGAGACTCACAGACATACCTAGGTATCAATGTGAATAGATACTCGCTGGGCATTTCAGATGTCTATCTGGGTTCAAGAGAACCCGTGTATCCATCCTTTCTGATGAAATTTTGTGCACCGATTTTCTACGATGCAATGTCCATTATAACAAGTTGTCTAAGTACAATTTTAACGTGATGTGTTTCCATAATCCAATGCTATGCTACTACCCAATCTGCACTCCTAAACACCACATCTCCACGCAAAAACAAATCACACACAAAAAAAACCCCGGAAAGTTATGCAAACTCGCTACGGAAATACCTAGCCCAACAAAACGCCATCTACGCGAAAGAACCAAAAAACACGAAACAGCTACCGCATAGGCAACTGATTCTGCCACTCAGGATCGACTTTGCTCTGCTTGAAGAAGCTCTTGCCCCTCAACCACTGCCGATACGCCTTGTATCTCTTCTTCCCACCATCCGCCTCCTCCACATCCAACGGATTCTCCTTGATGGTCAAAAACTCGTCAAACTCCTCGATGTCCTCGACCGACGTCTGGAATTTACCCGCCCCCGTTCCTGCTGCGGGTTCGAGCGTCTCCGGGTCCTCGCGGATGCTTTCGGGGTACAGCGGGTGCTGTTGCAGATGGGCCTGGAGGTGTTCGGAATGGTTGTGTGCGTACGGGTTGTTGTACGGCCCGTGGTGGTGTGCCGAGGGGTGCGAAAAGGGCGTGAGTGGGTAGCTGAGGGCGGAAGAGGAGGTGGTTGGTCGGGCTCCCATGCCGCCTGCTGCGTTGTTGAAGGAGCGGATGGATGCCGTCTCGGTTTTGACTAACATGAAGGACTCTTGCGATGACGAGTCGCCGGTGTCTTGATACGCTTGCTGTACGTTGGTGCCGTCGGTCATGTCGAGGTACTCTTGGAACTCCTGTGCCGTGGGGTCATCTGCTACCGGCGTTTCGGAGCTTACTACCAGAGGGAGATTGAGGGGATGCTCGATGTATCGGTAATATTCTTCTTCTTCTGCGCCGCTCACAGTCGGATTAATGCTGTTTTCGTGGAATTGGGCGAGGGTCCACAAGTGGACGAGCGCTTTGTCGGCGGGTCTGAAGCCTTCGTATAGTCCTGTGGATGAAGAATTAGACATGGATGGAAAGTTTCCTGCGGCTGCTGGGACTGAGTTGGGGACATGAGGTTCAAAGGCTGTATCGCGAAGAATCGATTGTTTGACGGGCGACCCGATTTCTGGTATGTGCAGGTGCATGCTCCTGTGGCGCCGAGAGATCATGGTACTCTTTCGAGAATCACCCTCGCTGACCGGATCGAGGATTGTCACTCCTTTTCTTGATTGCTTGCGATCCTCTTTTCCTGGAGAGATCTGATCTTGTTGCTTCTTGCGAACTACAAAGGGGGACGCGTTTTGCTGACGGGTCGGATATGACGTGTCCTTCTGGTGAATAGGTGGGCAATTGAGTCGGAACGCGTATACCTTGAGGAAAGACGTAACCGCAAGCGGGCGATAGTATTCCAGCCAGTAGTCGTCGGCGATATCGACCCTATTCCGTTTAACTTGTATTTGCCTGTCTAGTGGCGGGAGGGAGCGCGGTTCAAGGTTTTCTGGAGTATACCACTGTATATAATTTCTTCGAGGCCTCTCCAGATATTTGCGTGGATCCCCGTGATGAAGATAGTAATCTGTGATTAGATCCCACAGCATGGGTCCATCTTTTTGGAACGTGTAATAGCCAAGGAAAAGGTTGTAAGCTTCTTGACGCTGCGAGTCAAGGAAGGAGTTGTGATAGTAACGTTTGAAGCTCTCTACCATATCTCGAGAGCTGCTCTGCCACTGGTTGATCTTTCGATATGTAGCCATTGTGTTCACGAGATGTGAACCGCCATACTGCATGGCTATAGCATCTCCATGATTATGAAACATGTGTGTGAAGTTATCAACACAGTCTGTATCATAATCCACGGTATTTCCTGAGATCACACCGAGGGCTTGAAGTTGTCGGCCAAGTGCACGCTTCGCAATAACAAATTGGGCAGCGTTGGTTCGATCAAGGCAGTCAATGCAATTAGTACGTGCAACACCGTTTTGCACCTGAGGTACTCCGAGCTCATTATCTCCATTGTGAAAGAATCCAGTTTGGCGAATGACCTTCTCAGCCAAGTGCTCCAATGTACCGATGACATCTTGACCACGGGTCTTGGAGGCCCTTGCCATATCGAACGCTTCATATATAATTTTCTTGTCTTTGGGTAATGACTGATTGAGATAATCAACAGCGTGTTTGTACTCGTAAAGGAGCTTTGACTCTCGTGGTGTCCGTTCACGCTGTTTAATGAGATTTAGAACATAGATTGGTGCTCCGTATCTCTCGAAGAGATTGTCGAAATGCAAAGCTGCAGCAGTGAAGAAAGGATCCGGAAGATTCAGGTCAATATCAGGTTTATAGGACACCCCGCTGTTGTCTTGTGTCCAATGCAGCGGAATGCTCCCTCGATGCTGTACATAGGACGAGAAGCCCGGATTGGAAAACAACCGTGGTCCAGGTGCGTGGAAAGATGTGGTGAGTGCCTCGGAGACAATCTGTTCTGTCTCCACATCGTTGGCAACATATCCCAAATCATTCGTTCCGCGTTTGAGGAATCGTGCTCCAGCAAAATATCTGGACCGCCGCGCAAGGAGTGTGATGTAAATTCTTCGACCAAAGACATCGAGAGACGATTGATCAACTGAGCCATGTATAATTGGGTGACACCAATCATAAACATTCTTCAGGGTCGCCTTGGCTGGCTCAAGAAGAAAATGATTCCATACAAACATGTCTTGGAAATCGCGGTTAGGGTGCGGACGGCCTTCATTGAGCGCTTCTCTCTCACGAATGATGTTTTGCTGGAGACTTCGTGTGATGTTGTAAGAATAGCTGAAATAAAAGAAGCGTGTGAGATCAATATTAGTGAGAATGTTGAGAAATCTTGCTTCATCTGGATTCCGGTCTTTCTGGAATCGTGATGTTGTTCCAGTTGTAAGAGGGACCAACTCGGTACCATCTACTTGATATATGTAGTGGCCTCCGATCATAGCTACTTGCGCTCTTTTGGTAATTAGTAGCATATAGTAGGCTTCTGTGAAGCGGACGAAGCCAAGAAGGCCCCAAGTGCTACATTTGAGTCTCATTCCTCCGGTATGCTTGTTGCCGTCATCAATAGTATTCAGAAGTTGATTCATTTCCCGTTTGTCGTATACTATATCATCCTCAAATATGCTTAGTATACCAGGGGGTGCAGTTCGGTCGATCTTCAAAACTCGGTAGTGCTTGTCCATGCTGTCTGCTCCCACCAGGTAGAACCGAGTACTTGTTTCGTAAAGGGAAAACTTGTGCATTCTGTTGATTCCGCCATCGCCGACTGTCTCATAGCCAGCACCTCTATTCTTTTGCATGGCAGCTGGGCTTGACGATCTCTGGAAAGATATTGGGACCGCTGTGTTCTCTTCTTCACCAGAGAATGCTATTTCTTCCGTATCGCCTCGGGGTATTCCTGGCAGCTTTTCCACGTCAGATTCTGGCTTGAATTCAGCCATGGGAGCATTGTAGTTTGGCCCGAGCTCAGGGCTTCCAACGGCCGTTGAAGCTTGATCGGTCTCATTCCCCTTTTCCAGTGAATTATCCACCGAACTGGCCCTGCGTGACGAACTAGCAATCGAGCTAGCCCGCTCGGTGCCTTCAGATTTATGCCGTGCGCTTTCCATGGTTATGATGGCGGTGAACTAGGGCTCATTAAGTTCTGAGTGCATGACTATTGTTTTGCGGGCATTCGATAGCTGTACAGTGTTTGCACTCAACTCTATGAGGAACTGCCGTGAGTACTTATCAGTCACACAACCGGTATCATAGTAGGGCACAGTACAGCTTTCTGGCTGCTCGGAGCATTACAACTGGAGGATTTGACTGTTTTTGATGTCCAGGTGCATGCGGTGAATGATGGGTGGAGGAGCGCTTTACCGTTTATGGAGTTGCTGACTTGGCCTGCGTCAACATCACGTGACCAACAGCACCTCAACATTCCACCGTTTGCATGTGAACTAATCTTGGAAGTTCTTTGTCTGTTAACTTAGACTCGTTTGTGTATTAGAAGTCCGTAGAGGCAATGATCGAGAATATCTAATTCGATATCTACATATGTATATATGTAGGTATTGACATAACGAGTTCGCCAACTGTCACCCTCACGAAAAGACTAAGATATCCCGATGATTATCCATCGACCCACCACACAACGCACGAACATCCCAAAAAATATACAGTTCTTGAAATGAGCAAAAAAGAATGTGCCACAGATGACACTTGAATTCACGATGATTCAGCCGAGGTTTGAACTCGGGACCTTCAGTGTTCCAACGAGATGTTAGACTGACCTGGACTTGCTGTTAGTAAAGTTTGATAGAAACTGTTGAGGAGTGAGGAAACGTACGTGATAACCAACTACACCACCGAACCATTCGAATTGATGTTGGTCCGAACGTTTATTCAACCTATCACTTTGAAACTATCGGGCTGGTGTGGATCTCGTGGGCGGTGAACCTCCGCTTGTGACTCCGTAACATTTTCTAATATAGTCGTAGCACACTCCACATTTGACTATTTTGATGTGCGAGCTAGTCACACCACCGGTTTATCGAATTTCCCGAAGTAAGGTATAGTTCTAGAGGAATGTGTACCCATATGACTCTATTCCGCTCGTTAAATCATGAATCTGAAAGCCTTCTGCTCCTCCCTAGCCACAATCCCATCCTCCAACGGAATCCCATTGAATTCTATCCGCCTCTTTCGTTCATTCAAGTTGTTCTCTCTCAAAAGAACAGATCGCAAAATTGCTGCCAGCACCCCAACCAAAAGCATGAACCCGGCACAGATTGTCATACCCTTGACATAATACGGTCCATCTTCATTCGGGAATATGCTAGTTCCTAGCAGTGGACCCATTTGCCCTATGATATTCATGATGGCGATACCAGCACCTTTTTTGCTGTCACTCTCTTGATTGTTGATGGTCCACGTGATGATGATGGTGACAGCAGAGAAGAAGCCTGCTGCAGCGGGGAACAATGCAAAATAACGAATCCAGATACTGGAGAATTTATAATAGCCGCAGATGGTTAGGGCGCCGTACCCAAGCGTGGCGACAACGGAATGAAGGATAATGAAGGCTGAGCGTGACCTCAGGCGGTCGGAATAGTATGCAGTAATGAGCACGACGACGAACGCAAAGAAGTAGGGAGGTGCGCATAATGCTTGCGCAGTGATCGATTGGTGACCCATATCTCGGATGATGGTCGGCAGAAAGACAGGCATGCTGCTAAATGCGACATTGCAGCTAAAAAACATGAACTATAGCGATTGTCAGATTCATTTATAAACGTGGGATAGGGGGCTGTGATGTATAGTAATAAACATTACAATAAAGTTAATTGGTTCCTAGGTCTTTCTGACTTCCAGCAGTGATGATACAGAAAGCCACTTACCGCAGTCAAATATGACTTTGGGTCTTTTAGAGCTTCGAGCACTTCGCCAAAATTTACACCTTTCCTCTTCCTGGAAGATGAATATTCTTTCTCGTCAGTTTGATCCTCGCTCTTAGATCCTTTTTCCTGTCTCAATCTCAATACAGCAACCTGCTGTTGTCTGGGTGTCAGCCATTTTGCTTTGCCCGGTGAGTCTGGCACGAAATCCCATGCCCAGACAGCGACCAGCACACTGGGAAATCCCTCGATCAAAAATAGTAATCGCCATGGACTTATCGGGCCATTCTGACCAATTTTGGTGATCAACCAAGCCAGCGTGCCTGCAAATGACGCCGAAAGTGGGCTTGCAGAAATAAAAAGTCCCGTTCGAAATGCCAACTCATCGCGGCGGAAGAAAAATGATAGATAGAAGGGAACCCCAGGCCCAAATGCGGCTTCTCCAACTCCCAAACAGAGGCGAAGAAGAAGCAGAAACTCAAAACGAGTGGCAACAGCCTGCAGCGATGCTATGATCCCCCACGATAGAATACATATTGATATGTATATATGTGGGGGAACCAAACGATACATGAGAGCCATCCATTCAAATGCAACTTTTGTGTGTTAGCATGAAACTTATAACGGTCAGACCATGGTACTACGCACTATATGTGATGTAGAAAGCCCACAGAAGCCACTCATATTGGACGGAGGTGAGGTCAAGATCTTTGGCCAGACCTGCGATTCTGGCATTTCCAATGTCTAACATGATTTTTCAGTATACACTTCAACGAAGCTTTGTGCCTAGACGGTCTTCTTTTTTCTGCTTGGACTTGCATCTAAAGCGTGGAATGAAACAGCACACTTACTCGACCGATCCAAGAAACTCAAACAATAGAGGAGAGCCATGAACAGCACTAAGCGTCGGTCCAGTGTTTTAAGTACACGCTTCTCCTCTTCTCGAGTATAAAGCTCCTCGCTTTGCGCCGATCCTACAGAGAAGCGTCTAGTGTTGGGTAACAGACTGACATTCTCTGGGGATTGGGCGCGTTGTCCAGCGTCATTGTCCCTCAATGCGTCCTCAATAGGTGCTATCGATTGTAGTTCAAGTGCATCTTCGGCGCCGTCAAAATCATATATCTGAGCCGAAGTATGCGGGGAACGGGCCGACGATAGAGATCTGGGAGAGTCGTTGTCTGCGCTGAACGAGGCAGTTGTATGGGTCGGGTGCATGGCGCCAACAGAAGAGGCAATTAAAACCCCGGCCACATCAGATATACTGAGAGAAGCAGTTATTGCCTTAATAGTACAAAAATATATAAAGGACCTGAGCTTCATGGTATTATAGCTGACGCTTCAGCTCACCATGACGCCAAAAATGGTCCGTGCACGCATTTAGGTTTCAGGGAACGAGGGCCATTCGGAATGCCAATAGCTGCATACACTGGTTCTGTTCGGTGAATTACCTATGTAGCTATGAATAGATGGGTAATACGATTTGTGGGATTGGGATCTGCTGAGATCCTAAGGTAAATATGCAGGTTCCGTTCACATGCCGTACAAGTACCTCATGTTGGAGACGGAATTGTTCATAATCTAAGCTGAGGGAATGTCTAACCCCTCATATAAATGGAAAAATGCCGATATATACATCTCTTCGATGCGATGCCAGGTACGCAGGTGGATTTATCTATCTCTCCCCAAGCGTTCTTCATCATCGTCCACTAATTCATATGCAGGCCTAAAATGAGAACTGGGATTAGCCGCCCCTGTGCCATTCGTGGATCCATTCATGGAGTTCTCAGAGGGCTTTTCAACGAGCGCAGGATTTGGCTGTGTATCGTCGGTGCCACCTAGCGATGTGTATCCACGGTCGTACAGTTCACAATATGGAATGTTGAAGTGACGAATGAACTACACTCGTTAGCAAAGCAGGCCATTGACAAGGTGGAAACGTACCGTCCAAATGTCTACATAATGCCAATCTATAACAGGGTGTATGCGCATAAAAGCAGGCCAACCATGATCTGTAGGATCAAAATGCTTCAAATGCTCTCCGTGCGGATCGGTCCGCCGCGTGCCCACGAATATTGCCTTGACACTGGGTGTATCATGCAAATAATCGGTGAAGGCGGTCTTCATAGACTTTGCATATTCTAATAAAGAAAGAGAATATAGCTTCACACTCGACTCAACAAAGTCCTCAACCTCTTGAAAAGGATGCTTCGCTTGTATGTAGACGCATTTGATGGCTGTATCGGGATGGGCGTTGGGGTCGGCGGGTGTAAGGCCTTTCTTGTGAAGAGCGTAGAGGTAGAGAATCAAGAGAACGAGACAGTCTTTCCCGCCGTTGTATGCAAGCGAAAGTTCGGGTAGTCTATCAAGGTGGGTAAGCCATGCGGACAGGTGTCATCTCAATGTCTGTATGCCTACTGGTAGCGCTCCAAAGCTTCAGCTATGACTTGAAGTGATAGTCGGATTTGCGCTTGCAAGCTTTTCAGTCTCTCGGACGCATGGTTCTGGTTTAGAAAGGCGTCCACGCGGTCGTGGATTCTGGCGCAAACGTCGGAGAAGGGTAGCGGGGTAGGCGGGACGAGGGGCGAGGTGGGCACGTCAACGTCGCGAGCAGATGGATCTCCAGCGGTCATTGCGCAGCAGCAGCAACGTCGAGAGATTCGACATGAGACGCAAGACAAAAGTCAGGTCAATTTGGGACAGGTCGAGGGAGTGGAGTTTGGACTCGAGGCATCATGCAGGGCGCGAGAGACCGGCGTGCGTGGCTGTGGCGTAGCATGAGGTGAAGGCTGCCGTCGGTTCGGTTGCCTTATCGATATCGGCAATGGCTCGTATGAACCCTGCACTCCGCATGCGCCATCAACCTCTGGAGTCACGTGATAGCCTGTTTCCGGTCTCATCTCAAGTTCCTTACATGTAGCCAGTAGGTACTTTGCAGGTACTTGGGTTATATAGTGTACATTTGGGAAGATGACTGCGCTCTAAGCAATCAGCCATGGGAATGCAGAGTTGACGTGGAAACAGCCATCTACATCGCCACACAAAAATCAATGCGTAATCCAGATGCCCCGACACACACAAATTGTTTTGTAGAGCGTCTGGGTAATGGCATTTACCTAATCACGACAAAGGGTCTATGACAAAAGGACGCATTTTGATTGGGTCACGAGCGAAGTCTCAGATGACGCGATATCGGAATGCTCTCATTCGGCAGATCTGGAGACGCCTCCAAAGAAAAAATGTAGTTTCCGCTGCCGCACTCATTAACCCAGTTATTACTTTAGATGCCGATGCGGTCAACTACTTCAACCGCTCGCTTCTCCTCTTCTTCATTCTCCTCATAGCACATCAATTGCAGCTATGGGTTCCATCACCACTGCTGGAGAAGCTGGTATGTTCGCCCTTGATCCCCCGCGCTGCTGCCCACCCCTCGTCTACCCCGGACGCCCCATCTGCGAACTATCTCCGAGCCATGCATCGCATTGCACTGCACTGCACCCAGTATTTCTATTTTGTTTACTGACCCTTTGACTGCAGTGGCCCGTATCGCTCACCTTGCTAGTGATGTGATCGTTTCTGTCCAGCCCTCCCTTGCCACTCCTTCCGAATTCTCGGAAACTCTTCGCCAACTCGAGCGGAACAAAGCTTCTAGCATTGTTGCAAAGCAGCAACCAGAGGTCCTTGCCGTACAAGAGAATGCCGATCCGCTTCTCTCATGCTTCACTCCCGTACGCGCTGGCAAACTTACCTCCGTGACCACTTCCTCGTCCATCCTCGTCAAATCGATACCCCATCTTTACAAACTCGCACAATACCCCGTCGTTATCCACGTATCGGTGCAGCCCGCCGGCTTTCCCGATTTTTCTAGCATCACCTCAATCAGGCAGTGCGGATTCACCTTCCTTCAGTCAGAATCTCTACAACAAGCCCAGGACATAGCATTGACAGCTCATGCCTTGGCCATCAAATCCGGCAAGGGCGTCATTCACTTCTTCGACCCAAGTGCGATATCTTTCGAAAAAGATGTTCCACAAGAAGATCAGGAGTTGATTAAAAACGTTCTCGATCTCGATGCTGCTGCTACCTTCCAAAGGACGACGTCGGAGGAAACTTCTCTGTACGCAGATGATGGTCGCAGTGCAACTGTCTCTTTTGCCCGCAGCCAGGCAGGTGTGAGTAGCGGAGCCCCCGCTACATCTGTTCCCTCTGTTGGCAATGCAGGAACCCTCTCAATCCCGGAAAGGACTAGCACAAGGGCAAATTCGACCACCAGTTCCTCAAGACGTGAGTCGAGCACAGCAAGTGGCCAATCTGCATCTTCAGCTACAACTGTAGAGTCCTTGGCCTCTAAGCCTGTTTCATCGGAGGACATCTACCGCTTTGCCTCCCAGATATGGGCCGATATCAAAGAAGCCACTGGCCGTTCGTACGACGCTTTCGAGTACACCGGTCCCGTTAATGCAGACGCTGCTCTCTTCATGTTTGGTGCCGATACGGCCTTGTTTGCTAAGGAGATTGATAATGTCGAGGATTCCGAGACTTACGCAAATGCGGGCATCATCACCGCGAGGATGTACCGTCCTTGGTTGGGTGCTTCACTCGCTCCCTTGCTCCCTCCCTCTATCAAGCGGATAGGTGTTCTCGAGCAGGTGCGTCGAAAGACTACCAGATGGGGGCCACTTTTGTTGGACCTGTTGATGTCCCTCAAATCGAGCGGCGGCAACTCGCCCTTGATCGTTGGTTACCAGTTGGGATACATCGATGAGAAAACCGTGGCGCAGGCATTGCGAGGTGTTTTCCAAAACCTGACAAGCGAATCTCCTGTGCAGAACCTACAGGTTGGAAACCTGGACGGACCACAGGCTCAAGATGTAAAACTGGAAAAGCCAGCTTTGGAAAACGCGTACGTGAAGATCTTGGACCAAGTCTTTGGCGACAAACTTCTCATCGCAAATCAGTTAGGCCAACAGCATGCGGGGGTCTCAAACCATATCTCCTCCAGCCCAGAATATGGTTTTGGGTCCCTCATCGCTCGGAAAGATCACCGTAACCGTTTCATCGAGGAAGCCCGAGCAGCATCCAAGAGCAATAGTTTTGTCACCAAGGCCCCTCTTGAATGGCTAGCCAAATGGGCTCTCGATGCCCACGATAGCACCAAGGCGAACACTTTGGCACCTGAAGTGATTTCTCGATTGAGCAATGACGGATCTTCCGCCGCAAACGATTTACTTAGTTCAAAGAAACTCTTCTTTAAGGAGTCTCCTTGGCTTGTTGGCTCCGACGCATGGGCTTACGACTTGGGGAATTCTGGTGTACACCACGTTCTTGCATCTGGGGAAAATGTCAACATGCTCATCATTGATTCCCAGCCATACTCGGAAAGGGCAGCCGCGGACGCCGCAAGGCGCAAGAAGGACATTGGTCTTTATGCCATGAACTTCGGCAACGCTTATGTTGCTTCTGTAGCTGTCTACAGTTCATACACTCAAGTCCTAGAGGCCATGATAGAGGCTGACAAATTTGACGGTCCTTCCGTAGTCCTTGCTTATCTGCCGTATGAGAAAGAGACCGACTCTCCTCTTACCGTTCTGCAGGAAACCAAGAAGGCGGTCGACGTTGGTTATTGGCCATTGTACCGATGGAATCCACGAGGCGACGAGAAGGGTGAGCCCAACTTCCAACTTGATTCCGAACGTATCAAGAGCGAATTGGAAGAGTTCCTTAAGCGTGACAACTATATGTCGCAGCTGATGAAGAGGCATCCGGATTTCTCCGCCAACCTATCGGGCTCTTATGGCACTGAGGTCAGACAACTTCAGAAGAGGAAAGCCAAGGATGCGTACAGCAAGCTCCTTGAAGGCCTTGCTGGAGATCCAATGACTGTTCTCTTCGCTTCAGATAACGGCAATGCTGAGAACCTTGCAAAGCGCCTCGCACGTCGTGGCAAAGCTCGCGGTCTCAAGACTATCTGTATGGCCATGGATGACTACCCGCTTGAAGATCTTCCCGGAGAACAGAACGTCATTCTTCTTACCAGTGTAGCCGGCCAGGGAGAGTTCCCTCAGAACGGTCGAACATTCTGGGAAACCGTCAAGGACTCGACTGATCTCGATCTTGCCACTGTGAACTTTGCCATTTTTGGTTTAGGTGACAGTCACTATTGGCCGCGCAAAGAGGACAAGATTTATTACAACAAGCCCGGAAAAGATCTCCACGCTCGACTATTGACTCTTGGCGGTAAGGCGTTGGTAGATGTTGGTCTAGGAGATGATCAGGATCCCGATGCATACCAGACAGCATACGCAGAGTGGGAGCCCAAATTATGGCAAGCACTCGGTGTCGATAAGGTCGAGGGAATTCCGGATGAGCCACCGCCAATCACGAACGAGGATATTAAGATTGCATCCAACTATCTCCGTGGTACCATCGAGGAAGGTTTGCAAGATACAACAACGGGCGCCATATCAGCCAGCGATCAACAGCTCACTAAGTTCCACGGTACATATATGCAAGATGACCGTGATCTTCGCGACGAACGCAAAGCTCAGGGTCTGGAGCCTGCTTACTCTTTCATGATTCGATGCAGACTGCCCGGTGGTGTTGCTACGCCAAAGCAGTGGCTCCAAATGGATGAGATCAGTACTAAGCTTGGAAACCAGACAATGAAGCTTACTACCCGTCAAACATTCCAATTCCACGGTGTCGTCAAGGGCAAGCTCAAACCTGCCATGCAGAGCATCAACAGGGCTCTTATGACAACCATCGCGGCGTGCGGTGACATCAACCGAAACGTCATGTGTAGTTCTCTTCCTGAGCACTCTGGTTTCCACAAGGAGGTACATGCTGTGTCTCAAAAGATTAGCGATCACCTACTTCCGTCTACGTCGGCCTATCATGAGATTTGGCTTGAAGATGATGAAACCAAACAGAAGCGCAAGGTTGCTGGCGAAGCCGTGCAAGACCATGAACCTTTGTATGGGCCTACCTACCTTCCCCGAAAATTCAAGATCACGATTGCAATCCCGCCGCACAACGATACAGATGTTTATGCGCATGATGTCGGCCTCATCGCAATCAAAGGCAAGGACGGCCATCTTGAGGGATTCAATATCCTTGCCGGTGGTGGTATGGGTGTAACGCACAACAACAAGAAAACATATCCACGGACCGGTAGTATGTTTGGTTATGTCCCTGCCGACCAGGCTCATATTGTATGCGAGAAGATTATGCTCGTACAACGTGACAATGGCGACCGTAAAAACCGAAAACACGCCCGACTTAAGTACACCATTGACGACATGGGTATCGACGTTTTCCGTGGGAAGGTTGAGGAGCTTTGGGGCCAGCATTTCGCAGACCCCAAGACCTTCAAGTTTGACTCCAACATCGATACTTTCGGCTGGCAAAAGGATGAGCATGGCCTCAACCACTTCACTTTCTTCATTGAAAACGGACGTATTGAGGATACCGCAGACTTTCCCATGAAGACTGGTCTGGTTGAGCTTTCCAAGATCCTCAAGGGCAAAGCGGAATACCGCCTCACTGGCAATCAACACTTGATCCTTTCCAACGTTGCGGACGAAGATCTAGCCGGAGTGAAGGAACTTCTTAAAAAGTACAAGTTAGACAACACCGAGTTCTCCGCTATGCGTCTTTCCAGTTCCGCCTGCGTTGCTTTCCCAACCTGTGGTCTTGCCATGGCTGAATCAGAGCGCTACCTCCCCGAACTCATCACCAAGCTCGAGGGCACCCTCGAAGAAGCCGGTCTACGCCAGGATAGCATCGTCATGCGCATGACGGGCTGTCCTAACGGTTGCGCACGCCCTTGGCTCGCTGAGGTCGCCTTCGTTGGTAAGGCGTACGGTGCCTACAACATGTACCTCGGTGGCGGATACCACGGACAGCGCCTGAACAAACTGTACAGAAGCTCAATCAAGGAAGATGAGATTCTGGAGATTATGCGCGGCTTGCTCAAGCACTATGCCAAGGACCGACAGGAAGGTGAACACTTTGGTGACTTTGTCATCCGCGCTGGATACATTAATGAGACGACACATGGAACGAACTTCCATGACAACGTAAGTGTGATCTGAGCGCTCCCTAGTTGAATGAATGCTGACATGACTTTAGACAGCGGAAGACGAGTCTGACGCAGAGTAATCTAGGGAGAAATGGAGGAAAGTCAATGTCAAGCACATGTGGCGGCGGATTCATTTTTTGGCGTTAACACTTTCAAAAATGTCTCACAATTTTTCTGCATTCAATGCTTCTTGTTCCGTACATAGCCTTCTTGTATTATGCGTTGTTCCTTTTTTAGCATGAAGAATTCAAACATCCCTCCAATTATCTTACACGGTGCTTATTTCCTTTTTTTTCCCTCTCTGTTGGAAGTGCACTGACATGGAGCAAATGCCATACCCATGGCTTTTATGAGGGCATATATTTTGTACAGGTAGGTTCGCAAATATGATTTTTTTCAATTTTCTAGCTATGTACAAGAAAACCAAAACCCAACAATAGCAGTACTAAAAAACCTTCAACTCTCAGATCTCTACCAGCCTAACATTGCCACCCTTGACCTCACCCTCGTCCTTTTCCTTCTCTTTCTCTCCATCTTTCTTTCCCTTCCCCTTCCTCCAAACCCTCTGATCCCTAGGATCAAACCCTCCATTCCCCCACAAAGCCCACTCGGGTGTCTCCATACCCACATAATCCTCAGGCCTCCACCCAACAACCTCTCCCTTCTCATCCACACGCGTCCCCTGCACTTTCCTCTCGTACAAGTCGTAGAACCGCTCGAAGTCAATGCGAGTAGCCCACTTCCCGTCGCGCTGGAACCGCGTGCTATCTGCGAGGAGGACGCAGCACGAATGCGCGTGCTCGGCCGCGATACCGTATGTCAGCCCGCGATTGCGCAATTCTTCGGCTAGCGCAGTGACAAAGGCAGCGACTTCCTCGTAGAAGGGGACGTTTTGCATAGTTAGTCCAGCGGACCCCGCGGCGCTGGTTCCGCAGTATGTGACACCCTTGACTTCCACGAAACCGGGTAGTGCGCGCTCGACGAGATCGGCGTACCCGCGGACTTCGTCGGCCATGTTGAAGCCCTTGACGAGTGTAAGGCGAAACACGGTGCGCTGCTCGAAGCGGCGGTGTCGGAGGATGTCGAGGCACGCGCAGAAGCGCTCCCAGAAGTCGCGGTGCAGCGGGCGGTCGATTTTGCGCAGCGAGTCCTTGTTGGACGCATCGATGGAGACATAGAGCTGCGTGACGGGGATCAGGGACGCGAGTTGTGCGGGATGTTGCGCATTGCATACAAGGAAGGTCGAGATGCGGTTCTTGTGCATGATGGAGAGGAGCTCGTTAATGTGTGGGTAGAAGATGGGCTCGCCGACGAGCGAGAGGGCGCAGTGTCTTATTCGCATTGCTTCGGCGAAGCGCTCCGCTCGGACACCAGGGACGCCTTTCATCATCTTGATCTTTTTGTAGTGCGCGGCCGTGATGCCGTCGAAGATGAGGTCGGGCGCGTCGGTGACCCAGCGCCATGTCGTGCCCACTGGGTTGGTGCCGTGGCGCCAGCAGAAGACGCATTTGTTGGAGCATGAGAGGGATGGAGTGGCTTCCATGCAGAGGTGCGAAGCGATGCCGTAGAATGAGTATTTGTAGCAGGAGCCTCGGCCACGAAGCGCTGATTTTGTCCATCGACAGATCTTCACGCCCGAGTGGCTTCCGATGATTGTATAGCCTTGCTTGGTGAGGGCTGCGTGGGTTGGAGAAGTGGTGGGGACCATCTCTTTTGGAGCTGGAGCAGCCTTGGAAGGTTTGGTAGTCGACTTGTAGCTCGTAAAGTCGATAGGTATAGGTGAACTAGTGGAAGAGGGATCCACCATAGAACCCAGATCTTCAATCTCATCCACGCGAGCAGTCTTCTTCACCCGGTTGTTGCTGGGGTTACTCCCTTCGCTGTCACTGTCTTCCGCAGCCTCGATATCTTCCTCGTCACTCTCAGCGGGATCTCCACTCCCTGGCACTCCCTCACCCAAGCCCCGCCCCTCAGCGATCTCGACCAATGCTTCTTGAACACCCACTCTCCATTCTACAAGTCGCTCCTCGGCATCGCTCTTTACATCTCCCATACCAAGTGGGTATGCCCTTTTCCTGCCGGTCAGTCTCGCCATCCATTTGTCAACTTCTCTTGCCTGACTGCAGAAGCCCTCTTCCTCTGTTGGCCATCCCTCCTTGTCACCGAAACCAAAAACCGAATATCCGAGCAATCCGTTCAATGGCGATGTATCAATTCTGAAATCATTGTGAGTTTCTTGGAGATTCTCAAGGAAGGTGCTGAGCACAGTGTCGATGTTGTAGGAAGGAATGAGTATTATGTAGAAGTGCTTGATGTTGTCTTCGGTCTTGGGAGGAGTGATGAAATAATCGTCGTATTCAATATAAGAAAGATCCTGAAGTTGTGGTTCAAGGAAGGAAGACGCCTGATCACACCCCAAGGTCCATTCTGTCAAAACTTTTTCAAAAGCGGCAGCGTAACGCTCCGTCGTTCCGGCTAGCGATTGGAAGAAAACAATTGGCTGTATCTTATCGACCTTGTGGTCGAAACTTGGAGCTGGCGCTGGTGATTTCTTTGAAGTTTTCCTTTTTCCCTTAACTGTCTTCGGCCCTTTCTTCACCTTTGCGATAGGTGCTTCCGGTACAACATTACTATCTTCAGCATGGTTGTCAAGATTCAATTCGGGAGCGACCAAGGTTGTATTCTCCGGCAACCATTCAGGGCGTAGCTTGATTTCTATTTTCTCAATCGGCGAAGAAGGTGCTGGCGAAACAGATATTTTGGTCCTTTTAGTGCGCAAATAAATGGTAAGGTGTATCAAGGCAGCGAAGGATACGGCCGACAGAAGAATAGGGACTCGATGGGTGTGCCATATGAGGAGAAGTTCTGCCATAAAATTAGTTTCGATCTTATCTAGGTCTCAAATTGCACTGACCGGCTGGCAGTTGGTCCAATAACTCAGTCAAAGGCATGGCTGGCGACTGTTTGTTCGGTTGTCTGCGCGGAACGAAAGTTTGAGTAACGATGTTTGAAGTGTGGGGGTGGCGGGGTTCGGTGCCAAGCCCCACCGTAGCTTCTGTCGTGCCGCAGAGACCTATTAAAGACAAATCAATTGATGCCTCACGTATGGGCTATCTATATTTTCAAGAATCAGCACTTTCGATCGTGTTATTTTATCTCAAAATCAATTGATTCATAGTTTCGAAGTAATCTGTAACAGATCACAATTTTAAGGGTCATTTAATTTCGTCAAATCTTCTGTTTCTTACATGAGACTTTTCACCATTCATTGCCAAGGTAAACAAGGAGGGAGGAGTCACCGTATTCTCGAAGAACCAGAGACATGGTGATAATTATGTATTTTGTATAAGTATGTGTCATTCCAATGATTCCTCCAGAGGCTGTTCGCCAGAAGATATCATAAACCCCACAGTTGGAGATGGAGTCGCAAATGCCAAATCCACCTTTCTGTCCTCCCTATGGGTATTTACCGCGCAGCTATATTACAGTCCTCAACGCCTTTAATGCATGTACATGTATGCGTGTAATGCTCCATAATGATCCTCCCATGCCATGTCACCATACGGATATGGGCAATGATCAAACTCCTTCAAATCCCAAGCAACTCCACCCATCAGTCCCAACCGTCTGCATCCGGAGTTTTGGAGTTACGCTTCCCGCTCTTAGATCCATTTGGTCGACCTCTCTTCTTGGGTGTGTTCGAAGACGTTGCGCTTGACTTCCTCTTCCTACCGCGACCGCTGTTCGGGTTCGTTTCATTCTCTTCACCTACTTCGTCGGGCGTGATATAGCCTGCTTCGT
Source organism: Periconia macrospinosa (assembly GCA_003073855.1). Classification (NCBI taxonomy): domain Eukaryota; kingdom Fungi; phylum Ascomycota; class Dothideomycetes; order Pleosporales; family Periconiaceae; genus Periconia; species Periconia macrospinosa. The sequence continues at coordinate 86,110 of KZ805330.1, read as the reverse complement.
TTTCGCCCTCGTCTTCTTCGTCGCCAAGCCGTGCATCTTTATCTACTTCGAGTAGTTCCGCAAACTCATGGCAACGCTTTATCATTGTTTGGGAACTCTCGGTGGAGTTAAATATTGCGTCCAGACGTTCCCAGAGATCTTTTCCAGATGTGAAATTGTTACGGGAGACTGGCTTTTGATAGTCCTTGTGTTGGATACGACCAGTTTGATTGTGCAAGTTATAGGCCCTTCGAATGAAACCACGAGTTTCCCACATCATAAGGAGGATCATACAAGCTCGAGTGAGTTGCAAAAGCCGTGCTTCGGAGATACCAGAAGGGGATTCTTGAGCATCGGGTGCAGAGATAGGTTCAGAAGTGACGGGAGCTGTAGGTAGAAGTGCGGATTCGGCTTCGGCCGGCTGGGCTGGCAATGATTCCTGGACGACTGGAGGTGGAGCATGCGTCGCCGTGGTCTTTGACATCTCCGTGTCAATCGCAATCCCTACCGAGGGCCCGGTGAGTTTCATGACTATGTTCTCGAGAGAATTGGTCATGATTGCGACATCTTCAAGTTTGGATACATCGAACAAGGCCAAGTTTTCCAGGCAGAATCGTGCATATAAAAGTGTAGTTTGTCCAACTTCCGGATCCTCCAGTTTGGCTAGGTCGAAATCAATCTGCTTACAGAAATTGTCAAGGAATTTCTTCAACGTCTTTCTGTTTCCTCCCTTCACGGTACTAAAAGCTTGGAGCAATTTGGGCTTGTAAGACGCATTCATGCCGTGAGCATCATCGTAAACCTCCCGTTGGTAATCGAACGCCATTTTCACTGCAGCCATGTACTCTTTTTCAAACATGGATTCGTGGGCATCATGAATTTTCTTATGCTCGATGGATGCAGCCTGGGCGATTTGGGTATTAGGCGACGTTCCCAAAGCAATGAGCGCAGCACCGCACTCTTTGGGGTGTACTAGACCCTGACGATTCACGCTGGTGATTATGTTGGTCGCTAGTAGAGCGAGTTCTCCTTCCGTCTTGAGAGCAATCTCGACAACTTCTGAGAGGAATGTACGAGCGAGGTAGTTCGTTGTGACTTGATTATCGCCGGCTACGAAAGTAGTGCCCAGCCGAAGATTGCTGCTAGGGGTTTGTTGGCTGCTAGGCACATCATTGTCGCCATTAGGGCGTCGCTCAGCTCGAATGAAGAAATCGTGGAACTGGGTCAAAGCGATCCGCTTGAGTGAGACAACGTCATTCTTGAAGACTACTTTGAAAGTTGCCTCAACATCTTTCCGTCGGAACAGTGCGGGTGACCCTTGGCATATTTCTCCCATGCCGGATAGCGCATGGTCACGAACAATCATCTCCCACATTTGTTTGGTAAAAGGTCGCACTGCTTCAAGTAAAAGAATAGATGGTGCGATGGTCCCAGGTTTGAGGAGGTTCTTCATCCGTTCTTCGGTGGTCTTTTTAGCGTTCACTTCCGCCCTTGCCTTTTTTGCGATTGCAGCCCGGAACACGTCGGCATATTCATCGTCAAAGTTACAGACTTTCCCAAATGTGCCGACAAGGATGAGGTATGATACGATCTTACCCTTTGCTTGCTCGGCCTCTTCTTTTGAAACCGAAGAAAGTGGCTGAAGTTGGGTGACTGTAGAAGATACTACTTGTATCATTTTATGAACACCCATTGTGGCCAACGGACTAATCATCCAGGAACAGTGAACAACGTCACGTAAAGTCTCCTTGCCTGCTGGATTACCTCGGCCTGCCCAAGAAGCAAGCTTGGAAATGACCTTGCTCAGGAGTCCCCAAACTTCATCCGCAAAGTCCTTCTGCAGGTTCGGGATACAGGGAAGAACGAACCTGAATATCGTGACTGTAGGCCGAAGAATATTGAGGTCGTCAACAGTGACAGGATTCTTCACGTATAGTTTCAGTAGCTGAAGCTGGGAGGCGCTGAACAATTTTGGGTAGACCCTTGCTAAGATGCTTAATGTTTGGAGAACGTGCTCCTGCGAACAACCCGCGGCCAACGAGTCTGGGCTAATGACACCTTCAACCATGTCTGAAACCATATCAGTGCAGATGCGAACATTGTTAGCCACATTGGCAGACTGGCTGGTCAAAGCTGTTGCAAAAAGTTTCTCAAAAGCCTCGAGGTGCGCGGTCTGACCCTGGATGCGCCGCACTGTCTGTACGAGTAGAGAAGCACGCTCGACGCGTTTGAGTTTGGCAACACTCTCGTCAGTTTTGGCATTTCCAGTAAGTGGTGTTAGCCATATATCCTCGAGAGCCTGGCGGGACATATCGGAAATGGCCTTCTCGTGGTCTTGAGACGGCAGCAGTAGGGAAGCCACGATGCTAAGTTTATGGTCACCGGACGAAGTTATCTGGTATACCTTTTTCAAAAGATCAATGGCCTTCTTTTTCGGGCCATTCGAAGGATCTGTCGTTAGACTGAGGATCCCGGACAGATAGTGACGTTCATGGGCAGGATTTCCTTCCCAGCATTTAGCAACAAGTGCGACGGCATCTGCACGAACCAGTGGCGAGTTGTCGCGAAGTAGACCGATGACACCCATGATAAGTTGCTGGGGAATAGTCTGAGCGTCTTTGTCCAAGAAAGCTGCAATATTTTTGATAGCTTTTGACTTTAGCGTAGCTGCATTTTCTCGAGTGTAATGAATCATAGTATTGACAATCCTATCAAGATATTGACAGAAAGCGTCATGGAGGGTGATAAGACCGGCTGCAAGTCGGCTTTGCATTTCGGAAACGTTCTGAAACTTGTACTCTCTGGACAACCACTTGGAGTCTGTGAACATGGTCTCCAGACGGCCTTGTAGTTCGCTCAAACCCTTGTCATTTGAATTGCCATCATCGCCTTTAGGCTGAAGATGTTGGGCGACGTCGTCTAGCCAGAATGTAACATAACAACCTTGTACGGAGAGAAGATGAGGATCGGCTTGTGTTGCATCTACTTTGAGATAATCCGGTAGAGACTCGATGACCATTCGATAAGGACCATTAACACCGAGCAGGTCTTTCTTGTCGATCCCTTTCTCAAGAGCGTCCTCCGTCAATTGATCTAGCTTGGAGGAAAGATCGGACGGCGAGATCGAAAGCTCTCGTCTCAAACGTTTCAGGCGAAGTTTGAAATCAATAATACCGGAGCCCATTGATCCCATCATAGTGAGTGCCATATCTTTATTGCTTCCTGAGTTCAGAATACCTATCATGCATCGGAGCAGTTGTTGTAATAGGACAGTAGCAGCAGGCCACTCTGGCGATCCAAGGACATTGCAGAAATCTTCAACAAACATGTCGAGCAGATTCCGGAAAGGTTTGTCACCGGATTTCGACACGTTCATAGCCCTCTCGGTCAATACGGATGCGATGCGGCCAGCGATGGCTTTGGCGTTGCTTGTCAATAATTGTGCAAGCGACCTGGCGGACGTGTTGCCGCTCGACTGTGACTTCTTTGCTTTTTTCTTTTTTGATGGGGCATCCGAATCATAGTCGCTTTCATCGTCATCTGCAGACTCGTCCTCTCCAGGTGATCCTGCACGTTGCTTGTGCTGATTGTGCTGATTCGTGGATGCAACTTGTACGAAGCGCATGAATAGTGCCGAGACTGTCATAATGGGCGGGTCCCGTACCGATTTGAATTGCCTCGCGTTGGTGCCTTTATCGGGTAATTTTTCGAGATTGTTGAGGATCTCTGTGGTTATAGAATGTTGATGGTTGGGATGGGCGGCGAATACTTGCGTCAGGACTTCCATAGCTGCCTGACGCAAGGCTTCAAATTTCTGTAAACCAAATATTGAGTCCTTCTCAGAATCGCTGTTCTGTTGAACAAGTAAAGCCAGCGCGAGATACTCAATGGGATTTACCGCATTGTGTGTGAGCGACATTTTGCTTATCAAAGGGGCGAGACCCTTTAACACGCTGGTGCATGAAAGAATCATTAGCTTCAACTTATCTCTAAGGCCAGATGCATGATTAAAGAGCTCTGCATTCTCGCCGGTGCGTCTAGACTCTAGCACGGGAAGAATACAGGACTGAATCACCCGTTTCAATGCATCGACAACGGCAATCACAAGGTCCTCAGGGGTGACCCGTCGGTCCTCACGTCCTTCCAACATAGTTGTAAGAGTTAATTTGCAGGCCTTCAGTCCGGACTCTGCTATTCGAATGCTGCTGGGCCAAGCCTCCAGCTCCATTTGGTTGAACAGCGATGACTGGTCGAGTGCGGTAATGGATGGTTCGCAAAGGACGTGAATCCGCTTTATGGCATCCACGGAAACAGACGAGAAACAACCAGTAGCTTGTACCGACATGACTCTATCATATAATCGGTCGAGCGTAGCAGGTCGCATCACGGTCACATCGGAATCGAGGCACGATAGTTGCTCAAAGTCTTCAGAATCATGATCATTCTCTCTCTGGGCATGCAGTCTCTTTGTGAGTTTGTGGAGTCGTTCGATTTTCTGTTCGGCGATTTCACGTTCTTGTGGCATTAACGCAGCAAGAGCACTCTCATGTTCTGATTTCTGTTCTACCGAATGTTTTTCGACCGGCAGATTGTCATATCTGAGGTATTCTTCCCGGCGAGAATTGGGTCCCAAGGGCTTTATAACCACAGCTGGTCCTGAGCGAGGAGCTTGACTACTGACAGAAGAAGTCGGGGTGACGGGCGACGATTGATGTACACCGTTCTGGATATGCGGTATGCGGTTTGAAGACGGTGGGACTGGCCGCGAAGGGGTTTGGGATGCAGACCGCGGTGTTGCTTGCTGAGAGTTCACGGTCGGTTCTGATTTTATTCTCATTTGTGCAACGGGTTGGACGCCTGCAGCTGCTTGTTGTTAGCGGACATCAACCGAAACGGAAGCATGTACTTGCGCTGATAATGAACATCAGTCTGCTTGAGAAGCATGCTTGCAAAAGGACTGAGGGTAGCAGGCTTGGTAGGAGCGTTGCCATTGGCGAGTCCGGATGGACTATCTGGGGGAGGTGTGACGAGCTGCGACGTGGTTTTGAAGCGACTGAGAAGGTGTGAATAATAGTACCAGATTCGTTTGGTGGGTCCTACTTACAACTCCGTCATATCCAAAGGGTTTCCGAGTAGATTACGAAGCTCGCGGAAAGTATCCTCGAGATGTTGGGCGGTAGACGAAGGGCCTGACAACTCGCTGTTTAAGATCCCCACAGCTTTTTTGGCGGCGCTCTGCTGGTCCTGTGAAAGAGTAGTTGGAGGAGTGGGTGGCTCGGCGACGGGATATGGAATAACATCTGCCAGTGGTCTATTAGTTCACTTGAGTAAAGTAAAAGAGGATATGGGAGAGGGTGTTGTAAGTAAAAGACGCCTGCTCACCAGGAGAGAATGGTACCACGGAGGTGAAGGGAGAGTATGGCAAAGCCTCATCCACAGTGGGAGGTGGCCGAAATGGCAGGCCTCCTCCATTGCCATTGTGCCAGTTGTTGGTGGTCGCGTCGAAGGCCGCCATGTTCTTTTCTTTTACCGGGGATGCTTTGGATGAGGCGTAATGGATCGATGGACCTCCAGGACATTCGACGGCGGTTTATGCAGACAAGTAGGGGGAACTGTGTCATAGACGCAGTCGTCGTTGATATCGCCGGGTCGTCATCTCTACGCGACACAAGGATGGCAACCAAACAGTGAGTTTTTGTCGCAACAACAATTCGTGTAGTCGGAGAGCGGGATGCGTTATGCGCGAATGCGGTCTCCCGTGATTTGGCGTCTGATGAGATCCGCCTTACTGTTCTGGGCCTAGCTCATTCGTCCTTGACAATCCCCGCTAAACTTTTCCCCCAACTGCTGTTGCATTCCAAGGTTTGCATTGAAACCAACTCTGTCGTCTCTGGAATAATTGACCACCCATCCACAGTCTGTACCCGGGTTTTGTGGCTCCAAATCTTCCCAAAAATGGCAGCAATCGGCTCCCTCGTCTTCTGCACAGATTGTGGCAACTTGCTAGACGGCGGCGCTGGCAAACAAAATGCTATTCTGACCTGCCGTGTATGCGGTGCGCAATGCAAAGGTACATCGCCCTCTCGCGACATCGCTTGCCATATGCATATACTGACAATTATGGTGAAGACACATCTTCCAAGGTTATCGTAACGCATTCTAAGCCTACTGCATTCCCCTCTGCCTTGCGTGCGAAGCGCTCCGAGGTGCAAACCGTCACCGAAGACGATATGCAGACTCACGCCATCGTCAATCAGACGTGTGGTAAGTGTGGCCGGGAGGAGGTTCGCTACTACACACAACAACTGCGCAGCGCGGACGAGGGCTCCACTGTATTCTACGAATGTGATTGCGGACATAAGTGAGTATCCTTTCGGGCAAATGTCGCATTTCGCAGCTTGCTGACCACTATCTTACAGATGGAACGAAAACAACTGAGCTGCAGACGAACTTGATACTTTTATTCATTTCATCCCGTGTAACCAGAACGCCCTACCGTGCACTACCAGCCCGACCTATTTTTTATGCGATGACCGCCTGAGCCTGGGGCACAATTGCGTATTCTACCTCGCCGTTCTTCTCGAACTCCGCCATATCAAGTGCGACAATCACGCTATCCCGTACGACCTGCTCCGGATCGTCCAAAAATTTCTTGAGCGTGTCCTCCACTCCCTCCTCATCGCCCATACTTCCAAGTGCTTCCGCAGCCTCGTGGCGTACCATGCTCTGCTCTTTGGTGTTGCTCAAAGTCTCGACAAGACTGGGGATGGATGCTGGATGTGACAATTGTCCGAACACAAATGCAATCTCGTGGCGAAAAAGCGCCGAAGGATCCTCAAAACCCCGAGCCAATGCCTGAACAGCAGCCACGGCGGTTGGGAGATCTGGGGGCGAGGCAAGGTCTCTTAATGCGAACATGGCTCGATAACGCTGGAAAAGGTTGAGCTTGGTGTCAAGCAGTGTCTTCTCAAGTTGAGGTATAGAGGGTTTTTCGGAGCTTTGGGCGAGCGGCGGAGCTGGATCAATCGAGGCAAAGTCGCTGTTTCCTGGTCAGTGACATGATGGTCTCAAATATAATGCACATTGTGTTACCTTTGCTTCAACTGTTCCTTTTGTTGGCTGTGTTCCCACTCTATCCTGTCCACTGCAATTTGGCACGTTTCTCTTACTTCGTCAGGCTCTTGTGCACTATCTCTCAGTTGCTTCAGCAAGGTGAGGCTGCCTTTGTCGCCTAGGGCCCCGAGAGCCTCTGCTGCCTCGTGTCTGCACATTGTATCCTCCGTCTTATCTTCCAAGACCTGTCGTAGTGGGTCCACCGCAGCCTCATTTCGAGACTGGCCGAGACAGTACGCGAGCTCGTGTTTTAGCAGTGCAGAAGGCGATGTGAAAGCAGCAGCAATGGCCTCGATTGCAGGCACCGTCTGTTCGGTAGGCGGCTTCAGTGACGCAACATATTTGAGAGAGAAAAGAGCGCGGAAGCGGCGAGCAAGTGGTTCTTGTTCGGACGTGAGGATGTTACGGAGTGTTTGCACTTGGTTATCTTGTTCGACGGCTTCGGAAGCTGCCATGGTCTGCTCGTGAATGGAAAAAGCGGTCGAAAGTCAACGTGGGGAAGATTGAATACGGAAGAGTCCACGGGCAAAAAATGATGCTGCTACTTCTGCGGGCAGATTGGCGGGGGTTGTTTCCTAAAATTTGCGATGATCAGATAAGATTGTGCACCCCACCATCACGTGCATGACCTCCTTCCTAGTGCATATGTACGGCCAAGCCACAACAACAGACAGGGGTCTCACTCTCACTCTCCTTTGAGGCGACCAAGAACAATGAAGTGACCTGAACACCAACTTTGTTGTGCTCTTGTGAGAGCTTGCTCCGACAGCAACATTGTGAAGCGATCTATATATTTCGAAGACCGCTGCGCAGGACTTTGACACCCGCACAACATAGCGGCTCTCCGCGCATAGTCCATCTCGAGTCCTGGTTCTCCCATCCCTTCACGCCCTATCCCGCCTTGGTGTGCGCATTCTACGAGCCAAACGCACGGCGCCCTGTCTCACCATGGTCTCTCTTCGCGAGGTTACTGGACGCGTTTGGGATTTCATTAGCCCAAGGAAGACCCAAAAGCGTCGCGATAAACCTTTCAAGGCACCAGCCCCCGTCCGCCCCCGGGCCACGTCGAGTCCCGCAGCAGACACCAAAGTTGCGCAATGGAAAGATCAGATAGCTACATCAAGTTCCTCCCACGCGGCCGACACCGTAATGTTGCCTCCGTCACCTCCAATGTCCGCCCAGCCTGCGCCTTCCGTTGAACCAGCCACGGAATTTGAAAGTGACGATGTTATTCGGCCGTCGGTGGAGGAGTCGCCGATTGATGGCGCCGTCGACAACGCGTGGGATGCGAATGAGGATACTGTTCTGGCGGATGATAGTGAATTTTTGGAGCAGCGCAAAAGGACCGATGCACAGAGGGGGAGAGTGAGACAGGAAGTTCAGGGTCGCGAGTTACGTGAAGCGGGCTGGCCAGAGGACGCTGTCTTTTTGTTCCAGAAACTCAACATGCGTGGTTTTGAGCCACTCATGCCGCAAGGATGGGCAAAAGACTTTGAGAGTTTGCCGTGGGATCTGTTCACTCTCAATGACAATATAGCCTTTATCAAGCCAGATAAGGGGAGTGATTTCCGAGCTCAACATGCTCTTGAAGAGCTCTTTACAGTCGGAGGTCTTGCCCGTGACGCTATTTCCACAAAAGCCCCCATCCGTACGCCAGAATTCCACATTGGCGCCGCAATACAGAAATACAATCGCTGGGCTTTGAAGGATGTTGAGATCGACCGCACGTGGAAAAATATATCCCTCTTCCGGGTGGTGGTATCCAACATGAATACAGCCCCCGCCGTGAGCGAACACAAGATGCTTAAGAAGCTCGGTAAGCTGCACGCTCTATGGCGCGACGCGTTGTACACCCACGCAATGAACACTGCAACGGGCTCTCCAGCACCGGAAGATCCACCGACAATTTATGGCGTTATCGCATCCTACACTGTAATGGCTTTTGTTAGCTATGTGCCGCCGACTCAGTCTAAGAACGGGACACCGACCTTGCGCACGATTGCGATTTTCAACTTCGATCAAGAGGGCTACGATGTGTGGAACTCGCTTGCCATCGCCATCTTTGTCATCCACTGCCGGAACAGGATGAAACAACTTCGTGTCTTCTTGCCTGAACCCTTACCTGTTATCGAAGAAGATCCCGACCTATAAATCCAAACCGTTGTGCGATTGAAGCCTATCTACCTAGGTTCCCGCTCGACTCTGCCCAGAACGATGCCGTGCAAACTACGGCGCAGAAAACAAAATGAAAAGTCAGAGAAAAAAAAAAGACCTTCGTGGAGCTGTGGAGGAATGTCATGCCCTTTCAACTACGATACCCCCTTTCGATACCCTTTTTCACAATTCCTGCTACAACTCTCAATTCCTTTGAATATGAGAGCCAGCTTGCAGTTGCTGCTGTGCAGTCCATTTACGTGGACAATCTCGGACAATTAGATACCAATTTCCCTTTCAATGGTCTTTTACTTCCATTGAACTAGGTTGGAGTTTTGGTGGAGGCACTCTTTTGACGAGTAGATCTCGTGCATTTCCCTCTTTAGTTCAATGCAAACAATTCAATCCGTAATTCATTCCCATTCTCCTGCTGTATCCGTGGGTTCCCGGTGCAATCCGCCTAGCGGAACTGCCGACACACCGTGGACATTCAGGAACCAAGTCCGCCCTTTTGTGAAGTGCAAGTCTAGCGTCGATTGTTGCCTTGCCGTGTACTCTGATTCTGTCCAGGGATGGCACGATAGTTGTGGGGTAGTGCCCAGTCGGTTACCATGGCTCGCTCCTGAGTGGTCAATTCCAAAGCTCTGCTATACGGCGGTGACTCGGTTCGGGTTACATCACAGCCTACGCAAAGAATTGTGAGTAGAATACCTCCCTAGGCAGGCAAGAAAGACGATATGTTTGGGCGCAATGCTAGCGCTGTCAGCCATGGCAAGGTACGTTTTTGACTCATCGTAAAGCCGAGAGCATGTTCTGGAGAAGACCGAGGATACACGTGTATATAAGATTCAGGTTCTATCATCAAAACTAACTTCTAGAGTCAATATCGAAACTTGCTCCTCGTGTTTCTATTTTGTCGAAGTCTCCCATCGAACGAAGCGCTTCATTAAGATCACTCACAGTGAATTCAACGCCGTCACATTATCATCCACCACCCATTTCCAATCCATCATCGCCAAAAGAAGCGTCACATACTTCTATCACTCCAAACAAACACGAAACCAAGAACCACAAAAAAAGAAAATGAGCATCAAAGCCGCCGCCGCAGAAACCCAAAACAATCGCGCTCAGCTCCTAAAATCCTTCCACCAGCCCGGAAACCCTCTGGTCCTAGCGAATGTGTGGGACGCGTTATCTGCCAAAGCAATTGCGGCGTTGCCATCTACCAAAGCCCTCGCAACGGCTTCATACGCCGTCGCAGCGGCCGCAGGTATCGAGGATCAGGAGCTGACGCTCGCCGACAACCTACGCGCCATTACAGGCATCGCGAAAGTAGCCGCGACGTACAACAAGCCGCTCACTGCGGATCTCCAAGACGGCTACGGCGCGGAGCTGCAAGATGCCGTGAAGAGGTTGATTGAGCTCGGGGTGGTAGGATGTAACCTCGAAGACTTTTCTCGTGGACGAAACGGGCTCTACGAAGTCGACGAAGCGGTGTCGCGTATCGAGCTCGTGCTCCGCGTTGCAGCCGAAAATGGCGTTCCAGATTTTGTAGTTAATGCTCGAACGGACTCGTTGCTTGTGGGCTTGAGCATCGACGAAGCCATTGCGCGTGGGAAGCGTTATCTCGCTGCAGGCGCTACGACGGTATTCATCTGGGGCGGAAGGGCGAGGCCTGGTATGCGGACAGCGGAGGTGGAACAGGCCGCGACAGAGTTGGGGGGTCGGTTGAATGTTAGTATGGCGAGAGTTCGGACGGGTGGGTTGGGTGTGCAGGAGTTGAGGGATATCGGGGTTGCGAGGATCAGTGTGGGTCCGCAGTTGATGATGAGGACAATTGGAGCGGTGGCGGAGGAGGCAGAGAAGATTTATAGGGGCGAGCCTGTTGAGAAGGATACTGTGATTTTGTGAGAGGGTGTGTGATCGAAATTGTTTTGTAGATAACAAAATGAATTGAGAAATTGACCTGGGTTGTTTGCTACAGGTTTGAAGATCACTCCATGGGCCAGTATTCGTGGATACCTCTCTGTGTTTTCCAGCCTGGGGACGCAATATCAGTGTTGCGATCCAAGAGTAATAAGTACAAGTATTAACTTACGTTGGAACCAGCAACAAAAAGGAAAGAAGAGCGTATTCACAGCACCCCAAGCAATGAGAATGCCAAAGTCCAATCCAATGCGAGAATGAAGGTCGAACAATATATGCCGACTCCCTTCGACCACTATTCGCAAGACAAAATCAGCGACGCCGCAATACCTGCATTTTACAGGGAAGAGGACTCACCAGAGTGCAAAGGCCACGCATACCCCCAACGATAAAACCCCGGTGCAATCTCAATATCGTAAAACGACGTCGATACATTCGTAATGACCCAAAAGATCAACCACATGCCCATCCATGGCTGTCCCACAATCATAGCCACATTCTCGCACGCCAACCCCAACGCAATCATCCCCCAAAAGTTGAGCATCCAGTACACAGGAAACGTCCCATGTCCGTACGCGACAGGGTTTCCGTCCTCTATCCGGGTCACCTGCGTCTCGGATGTGATCGGATTCGTCTTCGTGAAGTTGATTTGCATCGCAAAAGAGATGAATGAGTACGCGAGCGAGAGGAAGACGTAGGCCGCTATGGTCGCGCACCAACGCCAGATGATGAGTTGGTAGAACTTAAGCGGATGCCCCTTTGGACTGATGTATTGCATGTGGATGGGGAGGTAGAAGGAGAAAGAGAAGAAAGAGACGATGATGAGGTAGATGAGCCCGATACTGACGGCCGGGAGGGCCGTGTAGGGGAACAGGGGTCGCAGGTTGTACTCAGAGAAGGCGATGGCTGGATTGATAGCTTGTGGTACAGATTGCATGTTTGCTAGAATCGTAGGATTGGAAGCTGCTTGCTCGAGAGCGGTTTGGGCCCATTTTTTCCCTACCATGCTTTGGGCTTCGGTCATGTAGGTTCTGATGATTGGGAGCATAAATTCGAACCTATCAGCGCGGCATAGAGTCAGTATTAGATTCAAACAGAGACGATTTTACGATTTTTAAAGTAACAACAGAATAAACCTACCAGTTGGTCTCGTCTCGTGAGTCTTGATATACGAGTTGGCAAGCACCGAGAGGGTCGTACGATGCATTTCCATTTTCAATCGCAGAGTAAAGAAGCGAAGTACTGTTAGGATTTACAATGATAGCTGCCCATGCATCAAAGTTGTACACAGCTTGTCTAACTTGAATTGGATCATTGTTGAATTCCGCCGGAGACCGAATTCGAAAGCCCAGCGTCGGCATTTCGCCATTGACCATCTTTTCTGTCAGCTCTGTAATGGTAGGGCCGACCAAGGGCGTGCTCGTATCGTACGGTGCTTGTCCATCGAAATCTACAACGTAGACTAGCAAGTTCGGCAAGCGTTTCTGCACATCAAAAAAGACGCCCCAGTATAGGGATAGCACGCTCAGTATGAATGCCATCAGGACGGCGGTGGTGATGACCCATTTCACAAATGCGCGGTTCCTGATTTGTTCCAGGGATGGATCCCAGAAACCGACGGGAACCGGTTGTGACTCTTCGTAAGGCTTCCCATTTTCGCTTTCGCCTCCCATATTAGTTTTTCAGTGTTGTTGGTGGACTTTGCTGTTGGTATGCTGTGGATGTTTGGAGCGTCGAATAATTACAGAGCCGCGTGATCGATGACTTTGACACAAAAGCTAGAACCAAAGGCCGAAATAGCTGTTAAAATAGATATCATATTACCGTATTCCAAATGCATACAATTTTTACTCGAGCCTTTTTATTGGCTCGCCGGAGTTATAAACCCTGTATAATTTCACAGTGTATGACGTACGTTGTTGAGGAAGAGAAGTCGTGACGTGTAGAACTTATGCAGATCGTTGTTCATTGTGTAGTCTTAGATGGGGTAAATAATTGACGATATAAAACACAATTGTATTTGCTACGTAAAGCAACTTTAAGCTCAAAGAATGGCTGCTTGGTGTGCTTGGGTTGGGGGTCTCGCAGGAACGAACAGCGCTAAAAACAAAGGTTACTCACTGGTTGCTGGACTCCTAAAAGGAATTAGGAAGCTCCCTTCTACAGGACAGTAGAAGTACAGCAGGCAGTATACACTCTTATCCTAATACTCAATACTCTACGTAAGGAAGCCAGTCCTTCAAGAACACATTTCCAATCTAGTAATAAAATATGGTATCTAGAGGTCATGTAGCAAGTTAGGTAATGTTTTCAACTTCCACTGTCTTTTGAGAGCCTATTACTCCCATTGCATCTTTCTATCACCGCACGTCATGAATATTACTAGTCGCACATTCGACGGTGTTTTCGCACCTACTACCATTTGTGCAAATGCCTTCTTAGCAGTTGAACCCGCGTATTCCACTCGTTTTCTTTTTTGTCCTCGTCAAACTCGCGCGCTGCGCGCTCACCTGGAGTGAGTAACCACGAACTGAGGGCTTTTTGTTTCGCGATCGGGTGCGCTTCTTTGAACTCTCGATCCAACGCTTCGAGCATTCCCAACGCTGGCTTTTTCATTGCCCGTTTATTACTTGATCTTGTCCAATTTTGCTGTACGCACGGCAGTACAACCGTACTCATCTTCTCAAACAACCAAGCCCAAAGATATTCATGGGGTTTTGACATATAGAAAATGTCGTGTCGGTAATTCGGCTGCCAAAAATTGTACCTCCAGTCAACATTTCGCATAGAATGCTGTCCGCATTGGAGCCACCATTTAGCCAACGTACAAAAGGTTAAAAAATGATTTTGACAGCGCTTCCGACCAATGTCGTAGATATTGCCAAAATTCTTGGATTGTTGCCATGAAGGAATATGCGATGAGGTTGTGAAGCAGGGAAGCAACATGGTCATATTGCGATTTTGGGCCAAGGAATCGAAGTCTGTTTTCGAGACATAAGTGGTCCAATTGGGTGAACATATCTCAAAAGAGAAGATGTAGGCTTCGAAAGGGGTCTTGGCATAGAATTCGTGGGCGGCTTCTTTGCGAATAAGTCTACAGACTCGTAGTATTGCAGGCCACCTGTTGCGAGTCCTCTCATTGATTCCCCCTCTTGGCCTAGGAGTGGCATCGATGAGAACAGGTCCTTGAGGGAGTACGTAGTTGTAAATGAGTAGACGTATCTCTGCAGGTAATATTGCTAGAGGGCACATTTTTTTGGGATCCGCAGGAGGTATAACTACCGTGTTCGCGTGAACATCTCGAAAAGTTGAGCTGCGATAAGATCGCGATTTTGGGCTGCGTTTTGCCTTTGAAGCTTCAGTCGCCCGGGTATATCGTGGTGTGGATGGAGGCTTATACATGGTGACCCGACATTTGTACCGGAGATGGTCCTGAAAGGATAATGGCCCTTTCTTCAATATGTATTGAACTTTCCCGGGACGAAGTATGCAGGGAGAGAACTGTGCAGTGCGAGCTGCGTCGTGGCAATTTAACCTTATGATCGAATAGAAAGGGAACCGAACGTAATCCAAGATAACTCTACGGATGTCTTTTGCTTCGGTAATTTGTTATGATTATCCAGTTATTAGCGATGATGGCGCAGGACTGTTGCTCGTAGAATTTATGTCATGGACTTGGCAGACTGGTGACGCAATGGTGTGAACGATATGAGATTGGCTGAGTGAAACCGGCACTGCCTATGTATGAAATCTGACCGAAATGATCTTAAGATAGCTTTCGAGCGAGAAATCTAAATGATAAGTATATATACCGTACCTGAGTATTAATGTATGTGTTGAAAGTGGCACGGTCGGTGATTTGTAAGATACCCAGTGCTGTCTAGCGCACACGTGACCGCGTAGAACCGCGTTCGCGTCGCTTGCGCCACAGGTCTTTCCCTATTCGCCGCACACCGGCCATCGTCATCTATCGAGATTTTGTAACGATAGTTTTTTTAGATGAACAACTTTCAACATATTTGGTGCGGCAATGACTGATCACATGGAAATAACACCTCCTTCGCCCCGCGGCACCAAACGGAAAGGTGATGAGGCTTTGCCCCTTCCCGCACCGCGACGGATCAAGGCGCTCGCACAAGATGTCGTGAACAAGATTGCTGCGGGCGAAATTATTGTAGCACCAGTACATGCTCTGAAAGAGTTGATCGAAAATGCCGTTGATGCTGGCTCAACTGGACTAGAAGTGGTGATCAAGGACGGGGGGTTGAAGTTGCTCCAAATTACAGATAATGGGCATGGCATAGATGCAAGTCTCATGTAGCCATTCAAACGTTCGCTTTTTTGCTGACACTCTGCTAGAAAGAGGATATGCCAATACTTTGCGAACGCTTCACCACCTCGAAATTGAAATCTTTTGAGGATCTCAGCTCCATCGGCACCTATGGCTTTCGTGGGGAAGCGCTGGCGAGCATAAGTCATATTGCTCATTTGAGTGTGACAACAAGAACGAAAGAATCGAGCTGCGCTTGGAGAGCCTATTATGCAGATGGGAAGCTCACCAGTCCCAAACCAGGCCAGAGTGCTGAGCCCAAACCCATCGCTGGGCGGCCTGGAACTCAGATCACAGTTGGTCACTCGATGAACCACAGTGTCTCTTTTAACTGATCAGTCCCCAGGTTGAAGATTTGTTTTACAATGTCCCATCTAGACGTCGGGCTTTTCGCTCTCCCAGTGAAGAGTATGCCAAGATCCTCGATCTTGTTGGACGATACGCAGTTCATTGCGCAGGTGTTGCCTTCTCTTGCAAGAAACATGGCGGTTCTGCGGCAGACATCACTATCCCGGTTGCTGCTAATACTGTTGACCGCATTCGGCAGATTCATGGCAGCGCTCTTGCTAACGAACTCGTTCATTTGAAAGCGGAAAATGATAGGTGGGGATTCAAATGTGACGGCTGGATCAGCAATGCCAACTACAGCGTAAAACGTACCACGCTGCTTCTTTTCATCAACCATCGTTCCGTGGAATCACAAGCGATTAAAAAGAAGATCGAGCAGACATATGCTACATTTCTCCCTAAGGGAGGCCATCCTTTCGTGTATCTAAGCCTGGACATCGAACCGCAACGTGTAGATGTCAATGTCCACCCAACGAAACGAGAAGTCCACTTTCTGAACGAAGACGAAATTATCACCCTTATCTGCGAGGAGATCTGCACTGGGTTGAGTAACGTCGACACAAGCCGCTCATTCATGACCCAGTCTCTTCTTTCCAACAACCCAAAAGTTCCATTCGCCACTCCCATGAAACCCACCGCACCCAGTACGCCATCCACGACCGCATCAAGACCTGATCGGAGCACCACTAAAGCGCACCCCAAAACAACCACCAAAAAGCCCTACGAAAACAACCTCGTCCGCACAGATTCTTCTGTTCGTAAAATAACCTCGATGTTCCAAACCCAACCATCTACCGACAGCGACCGGAACCCAGACATCCAAGAAGACTCAGACCAAGAATACGAAGTCGTTGGCAAGGAACCAGGGGTCTGCCGCCTGTCTTCGATCAAAGAGCTCCGCGCTGAAGTTCGCGACGCAATGCACAACGAACTCACAGACATTATCGCCACGCACACCTTTGTCGGCATTGTAGATGAGCAGAAGCGCATCGTCGCCATCCAAGGCGGCATCAAGCTCTTCCTTGTCGACTACGGCATGCTGTGCAACGAATATTTCTACCAAGTCGCGCTCACCGATTTCTCCTTCTACGGCGCCATTCGTTTCAACAAACCGCTAGATCTCCGCGAGCTCCTGTATATCGCGGCGCAGCAGGAACAACAGAAACTCGAGAATGCCAATGCCGCTTCGTCCGCTGAGGAAGACGACGAAATGGTGGATTGGGATGAAGTGGTTGAAAGCGTTTATGAGAAGCTAGTTGACAGGAAAGAACTCATTCTTGAGTACTTCAGCATGGAGATCACGCCTGAAGGTCTCCTCTGCACCATCCCCCTCCTCGTCAAAGGGTACACGCCCTCGCTAGCTAAACTCCCGGGGTTCCTGCTCCGGCTGGGACCCTATGTCGATTGGGAGTCGGAGAAGGAGTGTTTTCAGTCGTTTCTTAGGGAGCTTGCGGCGTTCTATACGCCTGAGAGTTTGCCTTTGCCTCCTTCGTCGTCGTCTTCTGGGAAGAATGGTGCGGAGGATGGGGAGAAGGAAGGGAATGATGCGCAGGAGGAGGACCCGGAGATTGCGAAAAGGAGAGCGAGGGTTCGGAAGGCGCTTGAAGATGTTATCTTCCCGGCTTGTAAGGCTAGGATGGTGGGGACGAGGGGGTTGTTGAAGGGGTTTTTGGAGGTGGCGAACTTGAGGGGGTTGTATAGGGTTTTTGAGAGGTGTTAACGTGGTTCTTCTTCAGGGATTGAGAGCGTAAAAGAGCGTAAGGAGGGTGATGAATGTTTTGCCGTTTGACATGAGCTTATGAAGGACAGAGACGTCTTAGAGCAAGCATACTTGTAGAATCACGCAGATAGTAGATTGTTCTAATATTGATAGTTCGATGTCTTTCGATTCATAACCCATTCGTATGCTTCAAAGACGATGAATGTGTCTATCTACATTCAATAAAGATATAACGCTGAATGTTCCTTAGAAAACGCCGCCCATATGCAAAGTTCGTATCCGTAAGTATATGCAAAGAAATATGATGAAAGTACCACCAATTCCCCGAATCCACCATGAACCTCACGAGCCGTCTTCTCCCAGGATATCACCCTTGATTCCCATCTCCTGCCCAACTCTCCGCACGACCCTTTTAATCGCCGCACAAGCCGGACTCTCAGGAAACGCATCCAGGAAGCTCTCCCCGTAATCGCACGCCTGGCCGATCCTAGGATCCAACGGCACGCTACCGAGGAACGGAATCCCTTCATCTTCAGCCAACTTGCGCCCGCCGCCCGTGCTCGCGCGGAAGATTTGGCTCTCATACCTACACCCAGGACACACGAAGCCGCTCATATTCTCAACGAGACCCAGTATCGGAATCTTAGCCTTGCGGCAGAAATCGATTTCCTTGCGCACGTCAAGGAGTGCGACTTCCTGCGGCGTGCAGACGAGGACCGCGCCATCAACGCCACTCGTCTTGAGGAACGAATTGACTGATAAGTGTTCGTCGGATGTCCCGGGTGGTGTATCAACGACGAGTAAATCGGTATCACCCCAGCGAACCTCGCTAAGGAACTTCTTGATGAGGCCGTTCTTTTTCGCGCCGCGCCAGATGACAGCGTCGTCGCGGTTCGGCAACATGAACTGCACGCTCATGACGCCTAGATTATCTTGCACCCACACAGGCTCCCACCCCTCGCCACTGACATGTATCGTCTCGTCCTCGACGCCGAACATCTTCGGGATGCTGGGGCCGCAGATATCCGTATCCATGAGCCCGATGGTAAGAGAGGGGTTCGATGCGAAGGCGAAGGAGAGTAGCGTGCTGAAGGTGGATTTGCCTACACCACCTTTGCCGGAGAGGACGAGGATCTTGTGCCGCACGGAGGAGAGGCGGTCCGTTATGAGGGGGATGTCTGGGTCGGGGCCTTTAGGAGCAGAGGCGCAGATCTTCTGGTTGGGACATCCTGCGCAGGAGTCCGCGACGCCTGCTTGTGTGGATTCGGGGCCAGGACAATGTTCTATGTAAGGCATTAGTTCCTTGTGTTTGTTAGATGGGAAAGATGACGGTGTACGCACCTGGTTCTGGTGCGACCAATTTCGGCGCACTTTTGAGAGGGGCGTCGAGATCGACTTGTGTTGGCTCTTCCATTAAAGGTGCCATTGCGCCTATGTGAGCTGGAAGTGTACAGAGTGAGAAAAGTTTATCGAGGAATGGGAAACTGTAGATTGGAAATCAATGCCGCCACTTTCAGGTCTTGGCAGGACCCCACTAGATTCCGAACTCGGAACTCGGAACAAGTAGCTAGTTTGGGGCATGTTATGACAGCATACAGTGATGGCCACGTCTTTCTAGAATTCCGATGAATTTCAATGGAGTGATATATTCATGCACTCTGAGATAACCGTCTATTTAATATCGTGTCCTCATTGGAAGGTACATCGTTCAATCAATGCGTTGCCATCAAGCCCGGCCTGTGCCTCTTCACTTGTCCAGTGTAACCATCACATAGGGAATCTCAACATCCTCCTCCGTGGTATCTTCTGCTGTCACCTCAAAGATGACATTTTTCTGGTGTTCGGGTACCGGCTTCTTGCTGATGAATTCTACAAGCTTGCTCATCCTGTAAAAATGTGTAAGTATACTGTTTTTCGACCGAGGCTGCACTGGATACTTACTTGAGAGGCATTCTATCCTTGAGCTTCGCGGGCGGATAGAACGAAGCATACAAAAGACTCACACCAGAGCTGACCATCTGAATGCTGAGGCCCTTTTCTTCAAAGTAATCGATAAACTCTTGGAGAGTGATATCGGGGACCTCGAAACGATCCCACAGGCGGTCGATTTGAACTTCCTTCCCTTCCTTGCCAGTGTATTTACCCTTGGGGCTAGCGATAGGTTCACTGAAGCCGAAGAAGGGCAAAGCAAGGTTGACGAAGCCATTCTTGTACTGCTCGATGTCGGTCTTGCCATCGATGATCTTGTACAACTCAAGGTTCACCAGGCCAGTAACCAAAGCTGTGGTGGTAGCAATAGCAGGAATGATCTTGCCAGCGATGAACTTCGTCTTGTGCCTATCTGCGGGCTCGATCTTGTAGTTCTCGGCGCGCAAGTTACTGGATGCTGCGATGAAATCGATGTGATGGTTGGTGTCATCGTCCTTCTCGAATTCCACGGGTTGAAGTTTGAAGCCAGCAAGGGATTTGGGCGGGGGTAGCGACTCGATGATCTTGTTCAAGGCGGCGTTGTCATCTCCGCCGCTTTGTTGGGCGTTAGGATCGGGATCGGAGTCATTGGCCTGAATCTTTACCGAAGGATCCGGCTTGAAGTCAGTGATGATCATATCATCCATGACTTTGATGTAGTGTTCTTTGTTGACGTTTGGAGGGGTGATGCCATAGTTGAAGGCGTGAAGGATTGCTGCGGCTTCCACGAAAGTGAAATGAGTGGAGTTTGAAGGATCAAACTTCGCTGTGTCAGGTGCGCGCTTCGGTCCCGACCAGAATGGCTGACCAGATCCCGTTGTGGAGTCTTTCGGGAAGTTGTACAGCAGTTGGGCAATGGCGTGATTGTAGTTCTTCTCAAACTGCTGGCGAGCCCAGATAATGCAATCATCGAAAGTCAAAGGCTTCTCAGTCACCAAGAAAGCTTGAAGGGTCTCCAATGTCTGCTTCTCGTTTCCAGATTGCTTTAGTGAAGCACCAAGATAGTCTGGCTGGGTCAAGTAGAGGTTTACGATTTCGGGGCCCTTAACAAAAAAGGTATCGAACATCTCTCGCGCCCAGGCAATAGTGTGCTCGATACGGTTCGGGAAACTCCTTAGTGTGCACATAGGGAAAGACTTTTCCGGTGGGTCTTGCGACGATGAATAAGACTCCGTGATGTGTGGTAGGACGACCTGAGTGTTGCCCTTGGTGCCAAGCGTGCCGCTGTCGAGAAGTGGCTTGCGGAAGAATACACAGCGTCGGTCAACATATGTACGGGCCTCCACATTGTCCAGTGCATTCGTGACTGCGTCCAAGTTCTCCCAAAATTTCTCGTTAAATATGTGCTCCGTCTCAGGTCCAACCTTGTCTTGTAAGGAGACAATTTTGCCGTTCAGGTCAGGATTCATGGCCTGCACAGCCTTCGCTGCAGCGTCACTCTTGAGTTTGCCTACGTCTGCTGGCCGGAACAAGAACTGGCGGTTCAGGTTGCTCTTCTCGATTTGATCGTTATCAGTGACCCAGATCTGGCCCTTGGGACCAACACCCAAGCCCATCATCGCCCAATTCTTCAGCATTTCGCACCCAATAGCGCCTGCTCCGACCAGGAATTCCTTGACATTGCCCAACTTCTCCTGATATTCCTTACCCAGTACAGCAATTTGACCGTCGTATCGAGAGTTGATGGGGGCGCACTGTTCCTCCGATCGTGTAACAGATGTAGGCAACGATTCTAGCGAGTCGAAGTAAAGGAACTGGACGATGGGATGGAATTTCCCAGACACCGACTTCAGCACCTCTTGAGCTGCCATACCACCGAAGAAGGCCGCGATAGGGCTAAGGTCTCCTCTAGCTTGATAACTGAGTTCCTTGATGAGCTTCTCGTCGAGCTCGACCTTGTCCTCGCCCTGTCCGGCCAAGTCCTGCGCGAGCTTGAGCAATTCAGTAGCATCGGCCTCGTGATGAGGGCGGGGGAGATCTCCATTATGGCTCTCAGCAAAAGCATGTAGAGCTTGAATGCCGACATGTAACTGCTGAGGACGGTCGAACTTGGCGAAATCCGAAATGAGGTGGGTTGGGTTCTTCAGCTGGGCGCTGAAAGGCTCAAAGTCGATGATCTTGGGCATCTTGACCTGAACATATTGGCCTCCCCCTGAGTATTCGCCCAGTCCGGAGACGTCGCCAATGGAGAACGTGTAAGGTCCCTTGACCTGAATTTTGCGAGGAGCGCATCCATTCAGACCCTCCATCCCCTTGACCTCCGTAAAGGTCACAAAATCACCGTCTTCCAGACCATGGCGTGTCTCATCAAGCGCGGACACCAGGCCTTCCTGATCGATTCCTGCAATGATACCGCTATTCACGTTCTCACCGGTTGGATCACCAACGGTGAAGTTCTTGCCAAAATCGGTGAAAATGGTGCCGAAAAGGCCGTACGTGTCCGTGATAACAACATAGATACCGTTTTCGTGGCAATAATCGGCGATTTTGATCTGATCCTTCAACGGAGTGTCCGTCAAGACAATGACCTGGAACTGCTTCAGCTGCGACAGGTCGGAAGTCAGATCGCTTCCGGTGTATTCCTGGACGGGGGTGTAGGGGTTGAGTTCCGAGACACGAGGTACAGTGACGCTGGCGCGTGGTTTGCCAACATCTTCGGGATGTAGGAAGAATTGCGACGAAAGATCTGCGAGAGCAGCGGGTTTAGGGTCATAGAGAGTCAACGACTTGACACCGGCAAGGGCAATATTCTTTGCAATTTCAACACCCAAGCCGCGAAGACCGGCAACCAAGACGTTGGAGGAGCCCATGCGCTTCATAGCCTCGTGACCAAGCACGTAGAGCTGCCTGCTGTACAGCGACTCGTCGATCTCGCCATCCTTGTTTTTGAGCTGCTCTGCAGCGGCGGCGGGACTGTCTATTTGCATGTTGTCCTTTTCCTTCCAGAATATATTAGCAAGTGTTTATGCAAACAGTGATGTGGGTTGTCAAGAGAGAAATCCGACGGGTGCGGCGTGACAGCATCAGTGTTTATAAATACGCATGGATGCCTGGAAGGTAACGCGATTTGGAGGGCAGTAAGCTACGTACCGCCATGGTTTTCTTCTGTGGACCTTCCTGGTCTTCACCGGAAGCTGAACACCTTCTCTTCCCCAGTTTGCCGGCGGTTGTGCAGCCTTTACCGCGTTGCTGGTGGCGAGCGGAACGGTTGGAGGGGTCGTCTGCGGGGTGCTAGGATGACAGGTTGACGTAGGTAGTCCCTACAAAAGCAAAGACGCTAGAGAGAGAGGTTGGTGCCTGTGAAGGGGCGGGTATATAGAGCGTGGTTAGATGTGGATGGGAACGCAAGAAGCAGAAGTCAAGCAGGTCAGGTAACGTGCCAGTGGAGAAGTTAGGTGTGCACCTTGTACAAGGACCTAATGGTTTGTCATGATAGCGTAGTGGCGTGCAGGCGTGGAGGGTGGCTATGAGCTCCGAAACAAGCTAGCCCTTGGCACCTTCTCCTCCAGGCTCCAAACAGCAAGTGGGGACTCCCCCTTCTACCTAATCATACATTCCAGACATTTCTTTCCAATTTGCATCACGGCACCTTTGAATTCTACTTGTACATGAGCGGCTGCAAGCGCAGCCTAAAAGCAAATTCGTTATGTATGATATTTATGATCCTCTCCCTCCAACCCAAACCCCCGTCCGTAACCATACCCGTTATTTACATGACTCGTCCAAAACTTCATATCTGGCTATTCGTCTCATCTAAAACATTCCCTACGTGTCGGTCCATCATTACCGTATAACTATATTCCATTCATCGCCAAAACGCCATGCCAAGAGGAAGAAGAAAGGAGATCGACTAGAAACCCCAATATGCCGGGACGATCAGGGATGCCCCAATCCATCACCGGATGCTACAAAACTTTTTGTACAGGAAAGAAAGGAGAGGCGGCTTTTCTTTCAGCGACGTGATGAATGGCGTGTGTTTCGCGTCCGTCGGTCATCAGAGCTTGCGCTGCCTGTGCAATTGGTTAGTAATTGGCGATGCGACGGTTCGTTTGGTTGCAGCTTACTTGTACTTGTGTAGTCACTATAAGAATAATAGGACGAGCTAATGTTGCTCTTCTCGTCGTGTCTTTGCTCGTGCTTCCGCTTCATGCCGAGCACAGCCGCAAGTCCTGCAAGACCAGCGCCTACACCAAGCAGGTTCCCCATGCCGCCGCTGCTCTTCTCCTTGGCTGGACGAGATGGACGGGTCGAGCCCTGACCATACCAACGACCACCCCCAGCAGCCGCGCTTCCGTGACGGTGGTGTTCTTCAATGTACGTTGACTCCTCATGCTTCCTCCTTCTCTTGCCGCCCAAACCAAAGATGGCCAAGACGCTGTCGAATGCAGCTTTGGCGCAACAGTAGAAGCAGATGAGCAGTAGGAGGATGATACCAGCAATGACACCAATGACGATACCGGCAATGGCGCCACCACTGAGACCTCCTCCCGCGCCTTGCTCTATGGGTTGTCCGCTTGCGCCGGTAGGAATGGGCGTAGAAAAGGGCAGCGTGGTGGTTGGGGCGCCGGTGGCTGTGACAACGATCAGCGTGGAGCTCGTAGGGCGTAACGGCGCAGACGGGTTTACGATACCGGAAGCTCCAGGTGTTGATCCTGCAGCAGGTTTGCAGACACCCGGCGCAAAGCAATAATATCCTCCATCGCAGCAAGTCGAACCGCATCCAGACTGGGAAGCAGTGCAGCTTGCTGTGGGTTGGGGCGTGGCACCTGCTACGCCGCCAATATAGCTGCTGTAAACCGAAGTGCGGGTTACCAAGTCGGTTGCGGTGTAGAGGGTCGTAATGAAGGTCCATTGACCATTATTGTTTCCTCCTCCTGCACCTGCTGCGCAGATGGCTTCATTGTTCGCATTGGTGGTGCAGACCTCTGAACTTGAACAGCAGATGTTACCGTACCAGCCGCAGTTGGTGTATCCTTGGTCGCATTTCTTCTGTCTCCGTTCCAGTTGGGTCGCATTCTGTAGCTCGGGAGTGTCGTCGACCGGGTAGGGTTTTGCGGCGACGGCGGGGAGTAAGGTAAAGGCGAGCAAGCCGGTGACGGCTGTGACAGGATGTTTAAAACCCAACATGGTGAATCCTCGTTGTCTGCTGGAGGGAGATTAGGAGGAGCGAAACTTAATGAAGGGGCAAGAAGCACTCACGGCGAAGTGCAAGTCCGGTTGTTGAGCGGTGAGGGTACAATGTACAAGTAATGGACGGGTGGGCGGGGTAATGCCGAGAGCTGATTCGCTGGCGCCGGCGATAGCGATACCTATAGTGAGTGACGATGCCCGCCTTGTTCCAGTTCAAGCGACCGTGGGAGAGGAGTCCCGTCGCAACTCGGTCGGCGAGGGAACAGCAATATTTCAAAAGGTATTCTGGTGGTAAGTAAGTGTGATGTAAAAGTGGCGTGGTGGGAATTGGGTTTGGGGAGAGGAAATAGTCTACTCAGCTTGGTTTGGAATCTGGATGCGCAAATGGCTGGGAGGTGGTTGGGGTTCCTGCCACGCCTTTTTCCGTCGCTGCCCTGTTTCGACTACAGCACACCTCACTTGCGGATGCACCCAGTCAATAATAGTAATAGTAATAACAATTTCACGTCGTATTTTAGTCTTGTCGTATTTGTATGCGTATGTATGTATGTATGTATGTGCAGAGTCGGGTTCTGAGGAAGTATGTAACCTTTGTATGGCCATGCTTCACACCTCACCACCCAGCCGGCCTACAACAAATAAGCGACAGGTTTGGCCCAGCAACGCGCAGGGACCTCGTCCTTCTCCCCAGCTCCGTCACCTTCCTTGAATCACATCGTCTTTCATTTCCTCAGCTCCTACGTCGCACCGCCATGACACAGGCCATCCTTGTAGCCAAAATATTGGAGGTTTCATTGATCTTGGTTGTCGAGACAATGCATCATACAGGTATTCTTGCCCCGGCGCTACTTCCGCTATCAAATCACGCTTCCACGGGCTAAAGCCCCATCTATGTACACAATGACACATGTACATATAATATGTCCTCACAGCTTCGAACTCACTTTTCCAAGCTCATACTCGGCAATGAGCGTGTCTGCTGCTTTCTGCCCCACCAGGTAAGCCGTCGCCTGTGTATGGTTATTCGTAACCAAAGGGCACACGCTACAGTCTGCTACACGAAGTCCCTCAATGCCTCGCACCCTAAAACGGGAATCAACGCATGCGAGATCGTCTTCAGCCTTGCCCATCTTCACTGAGCCGCTCGCATGCCACACCGTCGTCGCCGCCTCTCGGATGTAGTCGTCTATGTCCGAATCCGATAGACTGGCCGGCCCACACAACCGCCTCTTGATGTGCTTCTTCACTTTGGGGTTTTCGAACACCTTTGTCCATGTCTCCCGAATAGCTTCACGCATTACCCGCCGATCGTAAGCATGGCTAAGGAAGGCCAGGTCGATGACTGGTTTGTCTGCCGGGTTGGCCGACTGTAGTCTGACTGATCCCTCGGAGAAAGGATTCAGCAACTCAGCGACCGCGGTAATGTAGCTGCTGTCCTTGGGGAGCACGGTTTCTGGTGGCCAGAGCAAACAGGAGCCCATGAGCTCGTATGATGGCACCGTTTCCCTTGAGAGATAGTCTTGCCACCCTTGGTCAAGCGCTTGGAATTCCGGATATTCCTTATAACCTGGAAGCTTCAAGAAACCGCCCCACAGAACACTGTGGTGAAGTGCAAAGTTGCCAGTGCGATCCTTGTCCCACGTCGCTTTGGCTTCTGCAATCATTTCTTCGTTGCTTTCAAACGCCCATCGATCGTTCTGCTCTCCGTCTGTTTCAACGCTTATGAATGCCAGAGCGTGATCCCGAAGGTGCTTGCCAACACCAGGCAAGTCCTGGACAACGTCGATCCCGAGCGATTTGAGTTCTTCGGCTGGACCTATACCATTCAGTAGCAAGAGTCGTGGTGAATCAAATGTGCCGTTGCAGATGATAACCTCTTTTCCGGATTTTGCTAATCAAACTTAGTCGACACTAACATTGGATATGGGGCAGGATTCAACTGACCTGTGCGTCCATCTGCAGTCTCAATGCCAACCACTCTTGATTCATCAAACAGCAACCGGTTGACCACTCCGTCAGTCCAAATTTCTAGATTTTTCGGCGCATCGACTAGATGCGCCGTCGCACTCGTTGTCCTTCCATCCTTTGAGGTCGACATCGGAAAAATTCCAATTCCCATAGGGTCACCGCTGTTCAGATCTAGATTGATCTTCTCCCCACTCTCTTCCGCAACGGCCTGCATGACCGGCTCAATACCCTTCTCCATGACCGGCGGCATGCATATCTTGACAGTTCCATCTGTGGCATGCGCCTTTGGGTCCGGTCTTGCCAAATTACTATACGCCTTCGCGCCCTCAAACTCGTATGCCTCAATCTTCTTGAACAACTCCTTACAGTGCTCCCAATTCCAACTGTCATCACCCACAAGCTCTGCCCACCAGTTATAATCTTCCGCCGATCCGTACAAAAAGACTTGGAAATTCAACACCGAGCTCCCACCTAGCCCTTTCCCTCGCGTGTACGGGATAACGCGGTTGTTGAGCTGCTTCTGGGGTGTCGACATATACCCGTGGTCGAGATCGGGACGCAGCACCGGCGCCATGTAGCGGTAAAAAGGTGGCTGCAGTTCATTGCCTGTAGGATTTGATCCTGCCTCCACGAGGAGGACTGAGGGGCACGCAGTGGCATGAGAGAGTCGATGCGCAAGAAGGCAACCTGCTGTGCCGCCTTCAACGACGTGTTAACAGATGTTGCTGTAGTATATCGCACAGGGCAATCTTGTATATACCTCCTACGATGATGAAGTCATATGTCGAGTCCGCCATCTTTCTCCACTAGATTCAGTTAAGATGAGGAACAAAGAGCCCAATTTTCCTCTTCGTCCGTTACGGCTCAAGAAAGACAGTGGAACAAACACGAAGATGAATCTCTTCAGCTGATCTCAGGTATGTGTAGTTACACGACCCCACATATATACATAATGCGTATTGGTCATTGCACGACAATACGAATTGCTAGCGGTCTTCTTTGACACTAAATAGCTTCCCTCCTCCCCTCCCCACATATCTTCACAATCTGGCACCACCATACCCACCGTCGAACCCGCAAGCAAGCCTACGCGGCCACTCTTGGCTACAAATGGTTTTGTCTTACAATTTGGGCTACTTTATTACTAACAATTACTTAATTATTCCTCAACTCCCCATTTTAAGAGCATCTGTAGCTAATAAAAGCGTGCTAATTTACTAGGCCAAGATAAACGGTCTAGTCCTTTACTTGTGAATTCCCATGGTAACTAGTTTTCATTCGGCACAGTTTCTATATTCAGACTCTAGAGTATTGACTATAACTTGGTAGAAGCATAATAAGTGATGGCTAGTATAAACTAGTAGCAAATGACAGCTCGTAGCGTTTCTGCTGCCAAGACGGCCGTCGGGCGGGTCGTTCCTTGCGGGGTCTGTTTCTGCGGGACTCTATCTTATCTCCCCTCTTTTTCCCTTTTTTTAGGGTGGTTAATGTGGTCAGGCGTGTAAGTTATGGGCGTCTATAGTTACTGCGTTCACATGCATGCATCCATGAAGAAGAACAAGGATATGGGGATGCGGGAATCGATACCACCATTTTACCCCTCGACCTAAATCTAGCCACAGCTTTTAGGGCTTGACAGCTTGGATGTTGTGTATCTTGACCGAAACAATGTTTACCTATTGGTCGGAAAAAAGGAAAAAGATAACGTTAAAAAAAAATCTCACCAATTGACTTGTGGATGTAAGCGTACTGACCTACCACTCAACTGGACCTTCATCAGCATCAGCATGCTACATATAGACACACACATACATATATATATGAATAAGAGACAATTAATCTCACCTCATTCATCCTCGCCGTCTTTTTATAGATTCCCCGGCTCTGACATGTGTCTGTATGACTGCTCTTACTCATCCTCACATAACATGTGGGGAGCAACTTTATCAACTTGAACCAACCAATCAGCCGGCGAATAACTCGATTTACTATTACTAGGGAGCGGGAGCGGGGGCGGGGTAAGTTGGTGACAAGCTTTTTGGGGGACGTAGGGTCGGCCAAGGATTGATGAGGGGGAGGCGAGGGGGGTTAGGTGGAGAAGGGTAGAAAAGGGGAAATGGGCATCAAGGATGAATGATTGTTGCCAGAGCTTCATGTGAGTAGAATGGTTTGTAGAGGCCAGGGAGGATCAATTTATGACCAGCCCGTACTTGAGACCTTTCAAAAATCTATGTGCCCAATCCGTTGCCTGGAATGGACAGAATTGCCCGCTCATTAGGTTGATCTGTTTATGCTTTCCCCGGGAAAGCTGTGCATTCTACCCTGTCGCAGTTGGGGGAAATCAGAAGCAAAAGAACACTAGCATAGACGAAGTCGCTAAACAACAACTTATTACTATTTTTTACAGAAACTTTCAAACTGAAGAAACTATCTCTTAGCACGCTATATGTACTAGAAATCTTATTAAAAAGTAGCAGCGAGTTTAATGTGATTTTGGTATCCTTCGTGGAATTGTCGTTTTTGACTTTCATTTACTCCAAGAGCTCGCCTACATCTATGCCCTGTAGTTAGTACTAGTTAGCGATCCGAGCTACGTCCGCAAGCGATATACACTTCGTCATTGAGAAATCATTTTATTGTACACTCTTAAATACCTACGTCACCGAGGTTTGTGAACATGGGAATTTGATTTTGTCGTCTTCTAATGCCGCAATTGACGATACCAATCAACAGACCTAGCTATCATGGGTCACTCATCAGCCAGTCTCGTTTGTTGCAGGCCAAACATGAGCAACATTCATCCCGAGTTAGCGAGCCATGAGCGCTCCATGATTTCATTATTGCGGCTACATTTCAATGGAGTGTCATATAAAAATATGAAAGTGTCTCGTCGGTTTTTGCTTCTACGTTGCCAAGATAAGCAACTTAGAATTGAACATTATGGCGCCTTTAGTACGCATTCAAACTGAAAAGGCAGAAAAGTGAAGCTAACAAGACTAGGCAAAAAAAGATCCACCTATTTACACTCTCCTCGATGGTCGCCCGGCCCCGGACCCAACGGCTTCCGTCGTTCTTCGTGGTGAAAGGGTAAAAGGTGGCGCGTTAGCTCTCTTGGAAGATACCCAATTGATCGAGACCCTTGCGCACTTTCCACGAGAAAGGATACCAGAACGGTAGGCAAGAGTCCCATATGCAATATCCTGTTTGATAAACAGACTTGCAAAAGCGTTGTCCATGCAAAAGCTGCGGGTGCTTGGGGCGAGTTCGAATGTACAAAAGACCTCACGGATATCACTACCGCCAACATCTTCTCGGAAGTAGGCAAGAAGACAAAGGTGCTGATGCGAATTTCTACCACGGCCGGAGAGAAGGGATTCCCGGATACTGTGCGCGATATTCGTGGCTGGGCAATGAAGTTCTACACCGACGAGGGCAACTACGATATTGTCGGAAACGATCTTCCCGTCTTTTTCATTCGCGATCCTATCAAGTTTCCGTCTTTGAACAGGAGTCACAAGCGACACCCGCAAACCAATGTACCAGACTCGACCATGTATTGGGACTTTCACAACAATAACCAAGAAGGCGTACACTGTCTAATGCAACTTTTCGGCCAGCGTGGTATTCCCGCTTCTCTGCGCAACATAAGCGGGTTCGGTGTGCACACGTTCAAGCTGGGCAAGCCTGAAGATGGCACCTTCAAATACATCAAAATCCACTTCAAACCAGATGCTGGCCACGTGAACCTCAAGAAAGAAGATGCGATCCGACTGGCGGGAGAAGAGCCCGATTACCACGTTAAAGACTTGTATAATGCGATCGATAAGGGTGACTATCCGTAAGTTTTTCCCGGGTACAAGGTAGTATCAAGGAGACCTTGGTCACATACTGAGTCACACCTGGTTGAGTTGAGCTAACTTTGTACCCGCGAATTTAGAAAATGGACCATGTTCCTGCAGATCATGAGCCCGAAGGAAGCCGAGAACTACAGATGGAACATTTTCGACGTCACGAAGATTTGGCCCCAGAAAGATTACCCTCTGATTCCTGTGGGGAAACTCACCCTCAACAAGAACCCAGAGAACTTCTTCCAAGATATCGAACAGGCCGCGTTTTCTCCGTCAACACTTATCCCCGGTATTGGGCCTACCGCGGATAGTATGTTGCAAGCGCGCATGTTCTCCTACCCTGACGCAGCGAGATATCGAGTCGGCCCAAACTTCCACCAGCTCCCCTGCAATCGCCCCAAGTACGTGTACTCGCCATACAACCGTGATGGACCAATGCGATTTGATGGGAACTACGGTTCCGACCCTGACTATGGTAAGAACACATCTTGTTATTTGAAGTTATTGCTCACGCGCATGCAGTCCGCTCTTCCTTCAAGACATTGAAACTGGGCCCTGGCGACGTAGCCCACGACGAATGGGTCGGCAAGGTCGGCGCATACACATCGGGAGTTGATGAGGACGACTGGGTCCAAGCGCGCGATTTCTGGAAAATTCTCAAGGACAGGGGCGACGATGAGTTGTTTATTGGAAATTTGACGAGTCATGTGAGCAAAGCACTCCCGAATGTGCAGAAGGAGACCGTCAGTAAGTTTTCGGAAATCAACACTATCACTATGAGCGGAAGAAAGAGGCTGACCATGGTGTTAGAAATGTTTGCGAAGGTGGACAAAGAGATTGGCGAACGGATGGAGAAGGCCCTTGATGAGTTGAATAATGCCCCGGATCATAGCAAGGCACCGTACGGAGTACAAGAGGCTTTGGGAGGGGGTTATTAGATATATCACAGGTTACACTTCTGAGGAGTGTTGGCGCGAGATTACTGATAATCAGAGTTCGACACCCCTTCTTTGGACACCATTTGTTTTGTAATACATGGCAAGACTTTTTTGTGAATAGATCTGACACCTAATAGTTCCACAACAGTTCCACAACAGCACAGACAGACAGGAGACAGGTTCTATATATGGACGCTAAAAAAAAACAGCAAAAAAGAAAAAACATACAACAGCAGGTATTCGCTAGTGGTCACCCACCTAACTACTAATCCGCCGGTACCATGCTTAAGTACCGCTGAGCGGACGGGAAGCGCTGGATTCATGGTCCTATGGTCGTATGTGATAGTGAGTAACATTTAACATATATATGAAATTTGGGAATTAAAATATGACAGTGTTAGTTTTTGACTGCTGAGCACAAATATGAACCATTTTTTGCGAAGTATCGTAACTACATAGGATATTCTATAGAGACTTGATAGCATGTAAGCCATGAGCGTAGTGTTAATAATGTATTCAGAAGTGAAATGAGTAGATCTCAACAACTCTCTCAAACGTCGGAAGTCTCCCCGTAGAAGAAGAAAATTCATATCTTCTTAGCTGAGGTTACAGCGCTTGATGCACTGCTCCACAACACTCACAGCGCGAGCGGGAAGCACCGCACGAACCGACGCAAAATCTTCTACGCCCACCTGCCTCTTTGTAATCGTTGCATTTCCAAGCGTAGGGTCTTGCAGCACAAGCGTGGTACCGGCATTCTCAGAGGTTAAAACCGCGTATATGTTAGAAGGCTTGCAATCTGAGGAGTTGTTGATTTGGTAGTGGATGGCGCCTTGAGGGAACACAATTCCCG
Source organism: Periconia macrospinosa (assembly GCA_003073855.1). Classification (NCBI taxonomy): domain Eukaryota; kingdom Fungi; phylum Ascomycota; class Dothideomycetes; order Pleosporales; family Periconiaceae; genus Periconia; species Periconia macrospinosa. The sequence goes on along the minus strand of KZ805330.1, from coordinate 53,835 downwards.
CATCCTTCTTTAGGGTGGCTGTGATTTCGGGGCTGGCACCGGCGCCCCCGAGCAGACCCATTTCGGGTGTGAATGTAACTTCAACCTCTCCCCCGTCGACGACGACGAAGAACTCATGAGCGCGTGGGTGGACGTGTGGGAGGAAGATGCCACAGGCGCCTAGTGTGACATGGTTGAAAGTTACTCCCGATCCAAGGAGAATGGGGAAGGTTTCGACATCGGCCTATAATTTTCCATCAGCATGTTTTTCTGGTTGGATGAAAATGTGAGTGTCGAATGGTAGTTGTACTTACGGTACGAACGCCGCCTCCTTGACTTCCTGGGACTGTGGGAGCTCCTCCGGCTGTGGTAGCCCCTGGCTGTTCGAGGCTGAAATCAAAAGTAGTAGCTTTGACCAGGCTTTCGGGGTCAAGAAGCTCCTTCCCATCTTTGGTCCAGAGCTTTTGCTGGCGTTTGATCTCAGTGGGCGTCGTGATTAGCTTTTCGAGTAGCGCGGTGTTGTCGCCTATGCTATCTGCTCTACGGACTGTTGGAATGGCTTGCGCAGCAGCAAAGGCCAGAGAAGCAACGAAAGCTTTGGATAAAATAGAAGGCATTATGATGTTTGAAAATGGAATATCTTGGAGGATGTGGGAATTCGACAGTTGTGTTGTAATGAGGATGTAGCGATGGTAGAGAAAGGAGTGGTGAATCTGGTTTATTCAACACTGTCGACATCTTTTATATGAATGTGAACTCGGATCCAAAGCACAAGTTGTAGCTTTAATGAATTATTTCAAATATTTTGAAGCGGTGAGTCTTGGGGGCGAAGCTAGATCCGGAACTCGGATCTCGCATATCGCATCTCGGTTTCTGCTTTGTTTATGCACTTACGTTTGTTAGTGGACATTACATATGTAACTAATCTACATGACGGGCATGTTTGCCTCTAGAAGAACAATATTAAATATCAAAACGAAAAATAGCCACTTATTTCTATGATTTAAAAAGCAGACCCAAGATATTGCGCACATTGACTGGATGAAGACCGCTCTAGTTGAAATAGGTTATGAAGTTGTCGTTCGCGTCCAACTCTCTTTGCGCGATTGGAATAAATCTGCAAGTTTGATGTTTACTCCTTGACCAACATGCCGAAAGCACAGACGAGGAACCACATGTATAGAAACCTCTATGAAAGTCCATAATTTGTTTGTAAATTTTGACGGGAATTCCTTGTCGTAAGATGATTTTGCAGGCACGGGGTGTGGCGCAGCCTCATTGGCTACGCAATTGCGGCTGAACCTTTCTGTAATCTTACGTTCCACGTATCTGGATGTGGCTCGTCACTCGTCCTCATTCATGATTATGACAATGGAAAATAGAAGTAGCAGGGACATGTCTGACAGCTCATAGCACTTGAGGGCTGTGTTAGCGTGGAAGATTCAGACCACTTTGGTAATGCCACTGCCGTGCTATGTCGGCCCTATGTTTCCAGCCAAAACCGATCAATTTGGGGATTCTATTAATCCTGTTTATACGAATCTAGCACACCTTAAAGCTCAGTCATAAATGTTAGACATTCCGATCATCTGGACAGACCTATGAAGATTTGAATTGTAGCAGTTGTGAGGGATAACAATATGTCTCTATTGATAATTGAACAAGAAGCTATCATACGAAGATCCGATACAAGCGAAGATGTACAAAAAGAACATACGAGCGGATCAAATTTGTGGCACGTGAAGTTAGACAAGTGTCTTAAAGTACACTGTTTGGCGAGCCTATCTAAGCTTCCACAATGCAGTTGGGAATATGTAAATCGACTTTGTTCAAAATTCACAGATACGTGGTGGGGGCACGGTCACGGGTTGCTGCTGTGTAACCAAGTAAAAGTTGATAAAAACACGTCTTCGGTATATGATCCTATCAACTCAATCCCACGGCCATCATGAACCCAACGGAAAAGGAAACCAGAGAAGACGCAAAAAATAGTCCGGAAATCACGCCATGCCCAAAAGTCCTCCCAATCCCCCTACCCAGCGATCCGCCCGACATTCTTCACGCGAAGGTTAACGCCCTAGCCGACGTCGTCAAACAGCAACGAAACATAGCCGCCGCGACGAACTACAGAGCAAGCGCGATCCAAGAGAGAAATACTACGAAAAAAGCTGTGGCACAAATGCATCCAGAGGAATTGTACGTGTGGAAAGCGTACACGGAAGGTTTATGTACCCTACCTGCGATTGAATGGGATATAAACAGATTGCCGGCACCGACTTCAACACGGCCACTCCGTATCGCTCGGCGGCGCGCGGAAGCTCTCAACCGCCTCTACAAAACGAACGAAGCGCGTCCAGAGCACGTGGCGTGGATTACGCAGAACAAGCTGTATTTTCTGCCTCTCATCAAAGCCATGGCTCGAGTCATTGGAGCCGAGATCGATTCGATGGGTGGGCAAAATTTGCTTGATGCCGAAGAGCTTGCGGAATATCAGACATTGAACAAGATCCCATCAAATATTGGGCTGGCTGACCAGCGTACGGGTGGGGCAGTGTTAAAGAGCTCATCGGGTTCGTCTGCGCATGATATTTTCGTTGCGCGACGAAACAGCCTTCACCGAAAACTGATGGGAGGTACGCGGAAGAGAAGACAGGAATCAAACGACACCGACTCTAGGAAGGCCATGAAACAATGAGAGCAGATGGATAGCATTTGAACATTCAAGGGCATTCCCGAGACAATTCAATTCACAGCTTCTTAATCTTGTTCAATCCGTGACAAATGCCGTGCGTTTTTTGTCATGTCGCCAAATTCAATCCATAGGGAGGCGCCTTGCTAACCTAGCTCTGTCCCCACATTCCTAAAGTGCCTCTTACCTCGGTCTCGATTTATCACATAACGAACATCTCCGCGACCCAACATTGATATACTTATGTAAATTTAGTCCAATCTTGAATGCATTCCTTTCGAATAAGCCCCGATAATGGGTTCCCCTTCATTTTTGCTGGTTGTTCTGCTGTCCTTGATCGCCGATGTTATCAAAGTACGTTACACATGAAAAACGCAGTTTGCTCCTAAGGACGAGCTACAGCAAACACCATACATTGACGAATTGCAATCCGCAATGGTGTGTGGAATTATACATGCCAAAATTCCTGTTTTGTATAAACTACTGCGTCACATTCCGAACAAAAACGTTCAGTCAATTTTGAGGGCTGTTGATGTTGTGTACGAATATGGCGGACCCCCCATTTGGCATATGCAAGGAATGGGCGGCAGTGTGTTGAACTTGTTTAGCCAGATGCTGGCTGCTAGTGACAGTGAAGAAAAAACATCCTCTCGGAGAAGGACATTACGGAAAAAGCAGCAAATTTCATTGTCGCAGGATCGGATACCACTGCTGTCACGCTAACGTACTTGGTCTGGGCAGTTTTGAGACGTCCATATCTCCAGACCCAACTCGAAGAAGAGATATCACAATTGAACGGATAAATGAGTCTAGCGGAGCCTAATTCTGAGCCAATTCTTATATTTCCAAATCCACTCCAGTGCGTTTACCTTTATTCTTATCGCTCTATACCCGCTGACTGCGACATACGATTTGACAGACTTCGCTATTTGAACGATCCTGCTATGCTAGCGGAACATACTGCAGCCTATATTCCATTTGGCGGTGGTTCAAGAACTTGTATCGGGATTCATTCAGCGTGGATGGAGCTAAGGCTCGGTGCTGCATTATTCTTCAAGCACTGTCGTGGAGCACGATTGAGTGTCAATATGAAAGACGAGATGATGGATATAGATAAAAAAATTCCTGATCTCGCCGAAAGGCCATTTTTGTTATGTGTCTCTCAGATGAGACCAAGTTTAGTCAAGCGCCAGCTGAGACATGGTTGGCGATGGATTTCTATGGGCAGAACAGTGGCAAGAACAAAATATGATAGCTGCCATAGCCAAAACTAAGGAATAGAGACAGAGTAGGTTGCTATCATATGTAGCTCTACTCATACTTCATGTTTGGAAGTTTCTCATTAGGGCCTTTTTAAGGCATCAATTATCACTGCAAATCGGGCATGGGCTATCATGTCGCAACAACTAAGACTCTCCCTCTTCGTCATTTAATATGCGTTTATTGTTTTTCCTGTCTGGTCCTGAGAGACGATCACGTCACCATTTCTTTTCAGCTCGCCATCTTGTATCTAACACATCATGTGCCAAGTGATGGAATTTGCTTCCCGATTTTATCGCCCAAACACTGCTTTCTCTCCCGTCGATCGTTCTTATATATGATCAATTCCGAAGCGGTGGATTCTAGAACGAACTCTCCTTGTTCCATGGTGATCAAATACGATATGTAACTGCTTTCATTTCCCGTCCGTTCGATAGAAGCGCCTTTTTGGATCAAGGATTTTGCAAGGTCCTCAAACGGATGTTCGCGTTGAATTAAGCGAATGCGCCTGTTTTTGCCCGGATCAGAATTGGTTCGTTTCCTCAGCTCCCATTTTTCGGGCAAGTCGGGGATGTAATTCCATTTCGGCCCTTCAGCATCATCGCTCCGTAAAGGCCTGAAGTAGCCGGGATGCTTGCGGGGCCGAGAGGCATTTTTGTTAGCTCGGAATTCGATACTAAAATCGGATTCTCCTAATCCGCGTTTGAAGTTCCATCTCGTATCACGTTTATCCGGGAATGGAAAGAGAGAGAATAATCTGTCTGTCTTCTCTCCCTCGTCTGTTTCCTCGATAATATCAATACCTTCCTCCAATCGAAGATGAAGTTTTTTGTGGCGATTGACGCCGGGTGCTTGTTCTGCGCGGAGTGTCTCCAATCCCGATTTTGGATCTTGGACGACAATGTCTTTCCAATTCTTGGCGACATTAGAGATATCTGGCACCCAGTGTGAGTTGTTGTGATCTTTCAATAAAGCACATATAGTCCGAGGAATGATTACGCCGTCGTCAGCTGTGTGGCCATTCTCCACGGTTGTGTCTTCATCTGTACTGAAAATAGGATAGGCAACACGTCCCGTCTCGACAATCAATCTTGGCAGTTCGGTCAGCACCGGTGTGAAATCTACTTCTGGCCCAGCTCTCACACGATCTATAGCAATGCGGAATTTTTCCATATCCAGGAATGCGGTACTAAAGTCACAGAGTGGATCGAGGGAACTCCAATTCACGCGGCTCTGATCGGGATGCAGTATATCCAGGAAGTCGAGTAGTGTTGGTCGCTGGTCCTCATCTGGAAGAACATGTTCATGCATGATCTGGATAAAAAGATGATGGATGCCAAGCGATGCAGCCACGTTGAGACAGTGAACAACGCGCAAAGCCAGAACCCGACATTCATATCGCGTCTTGTCTTTGACAGGTAGATTGGTCACTTGTCGCACAGTCACCGTCTCGGCATTGCTCTTGCACTTGGCCCTCAGCATGAATAACGGCAGATTGAAGCCCAAATTTTGCTCTTTACGGTTTCCTTCTAACACTTCTGCGACCAGGCCCTTGATGATACCGCGCGTATGTTGTTTTCCGGCTTGTAGATATTCGTAGAGCTTCTTCAAGTAGTTCCAATATGTAACACTATCGTGAAGCGAGTTACTCTTCGTCGGCGGTACGTGGTCCGCGATCCATTTTCCGACATCATAAATATGCTTAGCTTCTTGCATCTCTTCTTGTACCAATATCTTGCCCAGCTGACTTAGTGCATTTTCTCCCACTGTAACGATGCCATTGATAGTATCGAGGATTCCTTTTTTCTCATCACTTGTAGCAATTTGAGGCTTGTATCCGATATCATGCTCTACTTGTGACCATGCATTCATGACCATCGTTTGAATTTGAATTTCGACTACGTATCTCGACTCGTCAGCCGGCTGAAGGTGTACGTGTGTCGCTCTATACCCTGGAAAAGTTTTTGCAGCTTGATCTGCATCCTGAGGTGCTTTGCCGTGCCTCAAGAACTCGATGTATTGCTCTAGCCAGAACATGTCTGGTGCTATATCTCTCCCTCGGTGCAACTCTCGGAGGAATACAACCCCTTTAAGAGATTTCAAGTGGTGTACAACCTTTTCGATGTCGTCGGGGAAATATACCATCACTCTTATACCACCAATGTCATGCAGGCCTTCGAACATTGCGTCTGAACTTTGAAAAGGACCGTGGTCGTTGATTCTCTCCGGTCGCTGGTTATTTTTCCAGTAGTTTTCCCAGCTTTTCCCCAGTTTTTCCAATTCCAATTTGAACGAAGCGCGCCTGTGTCTCTCAGTCTGACGCCTTCGCAGCGAATGGATCGCTGATTTTTCAGTTTTAATTCTTGATGTGATTTGGAACATCACACCATTCTCGCGCAACTTTTTTTCTACGTCCTTGTAGATTTTGTCTAAACCACTTTTGATCAAAGCACTTCTTTCGCTATAGCGTCGTTTGAATCCAGTTAAATGCTGTTCAAACAGTTGGTCGTGGGTCAAACTGATAGACGCAGCGTCGTCGGACTGGTTTTCATCCCTTTCGGTAGACAGTAAAGGTCCTGGTTGTTTAGACCCATCGACAGGTGTGGAATTGGGAGATCGTAACGAATCCATTTTAGAGGGGGAAAAAATGTTGGGAGTAGTTCAACGAAGAGAAAATTAAAGACAAGTCTATTTGTACGCTATGGATCAGCTATTGCAATAGTGAAGGGGTGTATGTGTTGTTCTGGCGCCCTTCTAGCGGCAAAAATACGAGCTTCCTCATTTTATTACTCCAGCTGAGGGAAGCCCCGATTCCATTGAACCAATCGTAGTTTTTTGAGGTATCAGGCTGACCGAGATCTGGATTTCTGCCTCATGCCATCGTCTTGCAACGCATAAGGCTTACGGAAGATAAGGATGGGGTCACAAACACGGTGGTATACATCAATGAGCAAAATTTATCGCATTCAATTCGTGGGCCATAGATCCAGAAACGAAATACAAGTAACCCTCTCTACAAGGCTTATGTCTCGATTTAGTTGAGGGAAGGACCTCTCAGCCTTCTGCATTATGGAGATTGGCAGCCTCTTACATAGCCTCCCAGCCCCAAATTTCTGTTTTATTCTGTGCGCCTCACTTCGCGATTCTGACAGCCACTATCGTACTAAGGCTGTGTTAATAGTTCAATTTCAGCTTCACAATAAGACTTTAGTTGGTTTCTACTCTTTCGTCGTCTTCTTTTTTGTTTCTTTTGCCATTAGTTTTTTTTTTTACCTCTCTTTCTATCGGACCTCCAGATCGCAAGCTTGCCCGAAGCTTTAACTTCTTAAAGAGAGGCCAAATTCTCGGTGCAATTACGATATTAAGTTCTCGCAAACATGCTTTCGGTGATGAAGCGTAGATATCGATAAGATATTTTTAAATTATTGGATATTCTGTTAAGCCGTTAGTTTGTATGTATGCCTCAAGCTAAAATCGATTGTACATGTATGTACATAAGCATCAATGCCTAATGATATTTTGGAGAATGTTTTTTTGAAATATGCACGAGCTTATTTTCTTGGTTTGGATGAACGCTGGATGCTTGACCTGAGATTTCTGTGCCTTCAACATTGATCTGAACCTTGAATGTTGATCCTGGGGTACGACTAGAATCACGTGACTACGAGTTACATCATGCACATGTGTGCTGCGTTTACACAGAAAGTCGTCTTACCTAGGTACATCCAGAAGTACACCAAGAAGGTTAATTTTTATCCCTGTTGTCATAAAAAGCATTCCATAATGGGAATAATGAAGGAGATCTGTATTATCATATCATGGCTCATAACCATGCACCAAAGTCATCTGTAGTCTCCCCACAGAGAGTCAACATTTGAAGGAGGTATTGCATGTAAACTCTTAGAATTCTTATTACCAACTCAACATACTAATGTTATAAGGCATTATTTCCGGCTCCTTGCTGAAAGTCACTTGTATTGACGCGGATCATATAGCCTTGTACGTGATTGATTAGTGAACATTGAACTCTACATACCACATCTGGAAAATTGAACCATGCTACTCGTAAACAATAACAGAATACGAACAAGAAGAAATAAAATGCACTTCGGACACCCCAAACCCAACTTTATTTGCTGTCCCTCCCCTCTTACAGTCAAACACCAACAAAAGTCCGCGACCAGGGTCCCAAAAGCAGTAAAAGAAATGTATGTACGTATAGAGTGCCCTATACATAGATGGAAGATCCATGCCCCACTTGACTATCTAACCCACATGGCCTTATGTGCATACAATATATCATCCACGCAAGAACCCTAGCTACAGGCGCGCCTAAAGCCTAGACACTTCTATCCGATCCCTGTCACGTCTATAGTAACTTGCCGATATCACCAGGAATCGGAGTTAAAGCAAGTAAAGTCGTTCGCCTTCTTTGTACCTCCACATTCGTGCGACACAACAAACTTCGTTGCCTTTTTGAAATGCCGACCACGAAATTTAGTCATACACACGTAAGTGTGACAAGGACTCCGTCGTGGGTACTTTATCCGGGATAGCACGGGGCGTTGCTTGGTGATCGCTCTAATCAGCGTGGTAAAAAAAAAGCGCGGTCTTGGAGTAGAGAACGGCGCCAAACTATAAAGTCTTGGAGGGGGCGACACGAAGGAATTGTGGCTTGGGGGCTTGTTTTCAAGAGGTCTTGGGTGCCATGGTGTTTATCCGGACGTTAGGTCTCCACGTTTAGAAGGGAGAGTTTAAGCGGGGGCTCAAGACCGGAGTAAATGGTGGCGCACTTGTTTTGACATCACGATTTCAATGTAGTGGTTTAGGTTTCCGAGAACATTTTCATAGTGGAATCGGGAAGAATGATGAGTCACGATGGTGAGAGAAAGTTCGTTTCGTAAAGAGGGTGAGGGTATACATCAGGCATATATTTTCATGCATATATATGTGATTGATGACGATGCGATTGTGGGTCCAAGCCAACGACTCGTAGGATTCGAGAAGACGGGGAAGAACGTCTCTCGCCACGAGTCGAGTACCGGAGCCCAGTAAAGACAAAACTAACAATCCATTACTAATTTCCGCTTTGAGGTAGTTTTTTAGACTACACGCTCGACGGCGGTTACGGAGTTCTTCTCGTCGCCCAAGGGTGCATCGTGAATCTGCTTCTCGACGGCGTGGGCTTGCTCCTCCTTGAGTTTGTCGTCTTCGAACACTGTTGGGAGATAAAGTCAGCTTCTGTGTTCTTTTCGTGATGTTTAATTGTGAGTGATAGCGAAGGAACTTACAGAAAGCCAATTCCTCGAGAGTGCGGTTGTACGTCTCGGGGTACAGGAAGTAGATGGTGAGGAACTCGAAGACGATCCAACCACAGTAGATGGCAAGGAACTTCCAGCCTATGGCATCTAGGGCAAGCGGGTTGACGTTGGTGGAGAAGAAACCACCGAGCTTTCCGAAAATCTGCTCGATACCGATACCCATGGTACGCTGGGCGTAGGGGAACAGTTCGACAAGGTAGGTATAAGTGAGCGAGTTGTTACCAATGTTGTAAGTAGGCGAGTAGGCGAAGTAGAAAATCAGCGCCGCAATGGCTGCGGATTGATTCTTCGTGCCGGCGTCTTTGGCCACGCGGAGGCGGTTGAAGGAAATGGTCATGGACGTGAAGACGGCGCACATGGAAGCAGCCGAAAGCATGAACATCCACCTACGGCGGAAACGGGTAACGACGAGCGCAATGATGATACCGTTGAACAAACTCCAGCACTGGTTGGCAATGTTGATCCTGGTCTTTGCGAAATTGCTGGTGTAGCCCATCATGTCGAAAAGCAAGTTGGAGTAGTAACTGAGCAATGTGTTTCCGCTCATCTGGGTGAAGAGACCCATCATCACGGAGATAAGAACACGGCGGCGCATACCCGGAGTGCGGACCATGTCCAGCCAGGACTGCTTGGAGTTCTCCATTTCCAATTTGATGGTCGTCTTGATCTGAGCCATTTCGGCCTGGACAAGGACGGACGAATGATCGCCTTCAGCGTGGTACTTGACAAGGATGGCATAAGCCTCCTCCTCACGATCCTGACTGACTAGCCAACGGGGACTCTCTGGGAGCAAACTAAAGGATAATATTAGCCTGGAAATATATCCAAACTCCACTGAATAGCACTTACAAGACAGTGCAGATTTGGAGCAAGGAAGGGCAAATCTGAAGAAGCGAGGGAAGTCGCCAACTCCAGTCACCCTTAATGTCAACAGTCTTGATGGCGATAGCGGCAGCCAGAATAGAGCCGAAGAAGTAGGAGGCGTTGAAGAGCGACGTCAGGAAAGGACGTTCCTTGGGGTGACCGAGTTCACCAATCAAAGCAGACCCTGAAATGATAGCAAACACGATACCAACACCAAGAAGCATACGGGCGATGATGTACATGCCAACTTTGCATGGGTTAGTAAGGACTGAATGGGTGATGGGCAGTGTCATGCATACCATGCTGAGCAAAGCCCTGGAGAATGGCTCCGACAACCATGAACAGAGAGCCGCCCATGATAGACCATCTTCGACCGAAGCGTTGATTCAACCAGGGAGCGAATGGAACGGCGAGAATGGATCCCAGTTGGTAGCAAGAGGAGATGAAACCCAGAAGGGCTGGTCGAATGGCCCATTGCAATTTACCCTTGTCGTTCTTGGTTTGGTGACCATCCCCAAAGTCTGTCTCTGTCAGTTCTAATCTTGCCAATTCGAAAGCCGAGGAGGTTTATTACATTTGTTGAAAGGCTGGGAGAACTGCAGGGTGTTGATGAGTTGAGAATCGAAACCAGAGGTCATCTCCACGCCCATGCAGCACAGGAAGAGCCAGAGGTACATCAACCTCAGGTTGGGTTTCCTGTACCATGGCACCTTGTCCTCGGCCACCAACCTCGTCACAACTGGATCTCCGGAGTCGCCTTTTTTGACCATGTTTGCTGTACTGAATGATTGAGAAAAATCGTCCCAGCTGTCAAACAATGGTGGCCGACCCTGGGTCTTATAAGGACGATAACACAAATCCCATACCCCGGGCTTTCGACCCCAGTCCCCAGATTACTCCATAGAAACATCCCCAAGCCGGAGGACCACCCGCATTTACCGTAGAGCTTCTCGTCTCGAACTAGTGGCTCGGCGTCTAAGAAACTGCAAGGATTCCGGGTAAATTGGTCGAGATTAACCTCCAATTAACCGTGTGTTGGTCAACTTTGCACAGACAATCAACATCAGAACCACTCAAATACTTGCACAGTAAGCCTGAAGGCGCACCCTTGGACTTTACAAATGGTATGCTCGGTAGAATCCGTGGAGTTGCAGTATCAGCGTCTACACAAACAGTTAGAGGAATGCACGTGGTGTGTGCAGGACCAAACAATCGGATCCGAGCAGCCGCCCGGCGAGCGACCTCGAAAAAACATTGCGGATGCTCACTCCGGCTCTGGGAAGTGTATTGCGAACTCATTAACATATTGGGACGAAGATGAAGGATGGAGCCATATGCCAATACTGTATACGGGGTCAAGACACCCTTCATCTATGGATGAGTTGGACTTTGACAATGAGCATGCCGAATACGGCGTTCGTCTCCCCTCGAATTTGTAGCCGCCGATATATTGCGGTCTGAACACTCGGAAAACTTGCCACAGCGCTGGGTGGTCCCCCACCCAGGTTTGCGCAGACGAGCGCCTGGCAGTTCCTGTTCCTTGGATGCGAACAGGCGATGGTGTACTCCAGGCTAAACCAATAAATAGCAGCGCAGATTTCGCGGTGTAATTACACGATTTCAATGTCTGGCATACCCATCGAAAAAATGTTAACTAGATATGACTTGGAACTTGGAAGGGTAGGAGCTAGGAGCGACGGGTCTAGTTTCCAGGGATGGAACGGCAAGTGACATGCAAGGGAATCCTTCGTTCCTCTGCCGAATCCTCTATGGACGGAATGAATATTGACCCTCTGCTGAGTGTTTGCCTTGTCAACGCGCCGTAGAGGCACAGCTGCGGTGCTTACAGGTTAGAGGCACACAGGTAGCTTCTCGAACACTGCCGGCTTGGGTGTCTTTGCTTAGGTGCCTTGTGATGTGCGACATTCGCTGGTCCAGCTGAGGCTTTTAGGCTTTGTTCCTAAGCGATGCAACCAAAGCATGATCCATGTAGGAGACGAATGCAAAAGATCATCTGCCGGTACCAAACATTGGATGGTTCGACCAGGGTAAGCGTCGCGACAGGGCGAACGAGAATGCAGCCGCCCATGATTCTTTCAATTGTTTGGTCATGATTATGGTTTGATGGAAATCTGGAAGGCATGGCAATGCCGGGGGCGGAGCTCGTTCTGCAGCAAGCTTCGTGGAGCAGCACTACCTTGTATGAAGCTACTCTAATTGCGACCCGCCGCCACGCCTTTTGAAATTGAATGTCCAAGCGCCAACGTTTATGGAGGATGGGCACGGTCGGCGTGCTTGCAGAGGCATTGAACTTGTTACGAACCGTCAGCATCCCGCTCTCGCGAATCGGGTGAAGGTACCACGTTGGATGGCTAAGAGCAATGAAAGAAGCGGTGGCGGTTAGGCGATTCTTCTCACGCACTGCAGGTGAGCAGCATCGAATTACGCCCGGCAAGTCGAAGCATGTAAATTGTACTGTGTACAACAAGATTGATAAGGCGAGTAACTTTATTGGACGCTCGGTGAAGATACTCCAGATGTCTCTTTGAAGGGTTTCGATCATGTGACTTGGAGCGGCATGGTCATGTGAGGGTAAAAGTTGGGGGCCGAAAGAATCGAGAGAGTTTGGAGGCAGAGGCGAAGCAGAAGGGAGAGAGATACGTTTTCAAAAATGCATGAGCAGGGGGCAAACGATTTGTTATAAAATTTACAAGTTGGCATTACACGGACGTACAAGGCACGCACTAAGATGACGTGCCTATGTACAATACGGTCACCTCTGAGCCCCGGCGGAGAGGCTACCGAGAGACATCAAACAAAGGTAAAGAAGTTCTCACGGAGGCGTAAAAACGTCTAAACAAAGATCCCTACCATCTACTACCTTTATTTTCGGCTTTCACCTTTCCGCGAGAGGAGAAGTACTTGTATCAAATATGGAATGACCAGATGGAAAAGACAGGGCAAAGGTGAAGGGGATACGGAAGTGAAATGTGGTTTTGGGCTTTGCTGCTCTACTTGTAAAAAAACTGGAGTAGAAGAGCCGGCGATCCGTGCAGATCGAGCCTTGACTGACGTGACGTGGACAAGAGCAACCTCCGCGACCGCGACATTTCTAGCAAGCCAGTCAAATTGTGTTGCTTCTGTGGTCGAGATCAGATCAAGGCCATGGCTAGTCATAGTTATAGCATCGTTGGTTGCGCGGGCTTGGAGAGAAGAAAGAGGGGCAGATGGGTGACGTTAATGTCGTGATGATGCCTCGTAAATAGAGATCATTGTGTTTGTGCCAAACACTTCGCCAAGATGGCCCACCTCATGTGATGGCTCTGATTGGGTGAAAAGGAACAATGAGCCACGGCCGCGTTGCTCCGCTTGTTTCAAGCCTGCCTATGACGTACCCTGGTGTGGCGCACACCCTGAACATTCATCATCATCATCATTGTCGTCATGCCTACTTACGGTGACCTTGTGCCAGCACTCCCAAAACCTATATAGCCGCCAGCACATCATTGCAGACCCCGCTCCCCATCTCCTCCTCTTTCTACACCAACAAGCCATCCCTTCTCTGCAACAACTGCTCCCAACAAAGCAAAGTCACCCACAACTCTTCTGCAAAGCCCCATAGAAACATACAAACCGTCTCAAATATGGCATTCCTTGAAGTCGCTGTCCTCCCACTACGAGCCGTCCAGGCTCTTTTCTCTATAATTGTACTCGGTCTAACTGCATATGGTGCGCCGTCTTGCCTTTGATCCCTACGTATAAAATCTCCGCGAGAACTAACCATATTTAGTTGTTGATGCAACGACATATGCTTGGTGGGATGGGTGGGCCAGCGTGAACTTCATGCTTTTCTGTTCAGTGTGGACGCTTCTGGCTGTAGCCTACCTGGTCCTCACCCCTACCCGCTACCCTGCCGCTGCTCACAAGTACGCCATTTTGGGTGTTGAGGCCCTCACCATGATCTTCTGGTTCGCGGCATGGGTTGCTGTTGCTACTCTTTGGGGCCGTATTCGCTGCGGCAGCAGTGGTGGAGTGTGCGGTGCTGGAACTGCTGGAATTGTTTTCTCAGCTTTCATCTGGTGTGTGCTTCTTTGTTTGTCAACGCTGAGATATTTACTAACGCAAACTAGGCTCGCATTCGTTGCAACGACCATAATGGCGGCTCTACACGTTCATCGAACTTCTAGGTCTGACACCTCTGCGCCTCCGGAGATGCAGGGTGTTTAAATTCTCCGCCGCCGTTCCGCGCTATTCACGCACTAGTTTATAGTCAGCTCCTCCCCCGAGGCCGATGCAAGATACCCTGTTTTCATGTTCTTTTCTTTGTCGACTATAGTAATGAATCTCTTCCTACGAATCTCTTCCTACCATCTCTGGGTCAAAATGTCACACAAATTTCAACTAGGGGGAGTTATCTTGGAATATCAATACCCGGTTTCGGCGTAGCTCTCACGTATCATTTCGGTCAAGCTTGCGATGTAATTGATGTACACTACTACTTGAGCTAATGATATGACCTCGAAATTGTCATCACTTGCAAAATTCTCCTCGAAGTCTTTCGGGTGACTAATGTGCAAGCATTACACTTTTTATTGCTTGCATCCTGGTGGAAATTGCACCACAAAATTCACATGAAAAGCTTATTCCATCCACCCTTGCGTTCCCCGTAATAAAAGCTTGTTTTTCTACCCCCTTGCAGAAATAAAATCTCTCCGGCATGTAAATGCAAAACATCACCGCCGCGAAGAAATTAGCAAACCACAAGAAATAGTGGATTCTACGATTGTATGCTCGTCACCACACCGTACGAATAGCAATGAAAAATTCACACATTCAGCTATAAGCCTGGATCCACATGTGGCTTGCATTTACACTATGCTCTAGAAACAATGTGGCACTGCCACTAAGTTACAGTACAGAATGAGGGGCGTTGAACGCCAAAAAAGACTACCGGCAACTAAACAAAGTAGCTACGCATGGTACCTTTGCATTACCCAGCGTATCAGCCACACATCCAGTTGTTAGTAAGAATGGCGTGAAGCCCATACTATGAATAGCTGAAGCAATACGCAATTCCCGCATCAGCCGAAGCTATTCAATCGCACGCATCATTGATAGAAATACTGTCTGTATGTACAACATGCCCAACCAGCATTGAAGCAGATTGTTCGATTGGTGTAGCATTCACGCGCTAGCCCGACCTGGGTTAGGTCTCAGGCCCCGGCGTGTCTCGTTCCGTGCTCAAGCAACACTCTAATGAGTCTAATCGCACCTGACATTCACCGTTTTCTCATCCACCAATTTTTCTGTTTCATCTGTTTTTTTAGATCTCTCTTCCTGTTCGCAGGATTGGTATCGAAGTGAACAGTAGCAGTGGCAATGTCAGCTCTGTAAGGCTCATCGCGAAGAGAATCAGGCGGTTTCTGCGGGATTTTTAGAGCATGTCCACCATTCACCGCATGTGTCTTTGGACAATCTTGTCTCCACATACGTCACTCAACGTTTCTCCCGCCCCCAAATCGTCCCTGCATGGCGCGCGATGCTTGTTCCAAACTGGTGGACTCAGAACAGAGAAATCCAGATCGATCTTCGGCAAAGGGATTATAGAATCTAGAACTCTGAACACATGTCAACTAATGAACCCGTTTTTAATATTCAGCCTAGCTTGTTCTCCCTCTTCAACTGGCGGTCTGTTGGATATGACTACGTGACCAGGGCGATACTGGCGCCAGTATCGCGCTACCCGTTGCAGGGCAGCTTAGCCACCCCCTCAGACTCCAAAAATCCCTCACCCAAATTAGTAGGTTGGGAACGCTCAATTGGCGCCACTGATAAGCTACTTACCTAGGCACCCAACCAAGCCGCGGCGTGCATTTTGTCAAGCTTGTTACTGCTTCATTTCTCGTACTGCGTAGCTTGGTCGGAATTCTCACGATAACAGCTTCACATAAATTAGAGTTCCCCCCGTCGAACCTTGCTGCTGTGTCTTATTCTATAACGGTAATGGATCAGACGATACAGTTCTCAGATACGCCGCGTCCGAAGAGGTCGCACGATGCTCAGGGTATCGGTGGAGTGGTGCCACTGCGCTCGCGATCCAGGTCCCGCGGGGGCAGAAGCTCTGTAGAGATATTCAAAAGTGGAGAGATTGAGACCGCAGAGGACGAAGATGCAGGTTTGAGGAGTGAGCGAGATTATAAGCGCAAGCAGGTACGAAAATGCCTCACTGTCTTTCCCGAAATGGTTCTTGTTACCTAACGCACTGCAGACATTCAACATCACACAACTCTTCCTCCTTGCCTATCAAGCTACCGGAGTAATCTATGGCGACATCGGTACTTCGCCGCTTTATGTTTTCTCGTCCACCTTCACAGAGGCCCCAGATCGGCAAAAGTTGCTGGGGGCATTGTCACTCATTCTCTGGTCTATCACGTTCATGGTCACAGTAAAATATGTGCTCGTAATTTTGCATGCGGACAACAATGGCGAGGGAGGGACCTTTTCGACATACTCATTGCTGTCTCGCTATGTCAGTATCACCGATCTACGCTCACTTCACCCTTGACTTACGTGAAACAGGCGAACATCGCGAATCGGGACCCGCGAGAAGCTACATTGATTCGTGCGTTTCCCTTTAGGCACGAGACACCCCAGCTAATTTGGATTCAGGCATGGAGCGGAAACTGACCAATGACTTGAGTCGATCCACCAAAACTGTCCGCTCAACCATTGAGAAGACACGGTTCTTCCGAGGCCTTCTGAAAACGATTGGCGTTCTCGCGGTCTCTATGGTTATGGCTGATGGTGTACTCACTCCGGCTCAATCAGTCCTTGGAGCTGTCCAAGGGCTCAGTGTCGTAAAGGAGGATATCTCCCGTTCAACCATCGTTGGCGTAACATGTGCAATTCTCATTTTGCTCTTTATGCTTCAACCACTTGGCATTTCCAAGATCACTGTTGTTTTCTCCCCGGTGATTATTGTATGGCTGGCCTTCAATGCTGGATTTGGAATTTACAACCTCGCTCGGTATGCTCAGGTGACAAGAAAACAACTTGCACAATGACTGACTGAAGTAGATATGATTATAGGATATTGAAAGCTTTCAACCCTTACTATGCTTTCGACTACCTCATCCGGAACAAGTATGAGGGCTGGCGAAGTCTTGGAGGCATCCTTCTCGCCTTCACTGGTGTGGAAGCGTTGTTCGCCGATATTGGTGCTTTCAGTCGACAAGCTATCCAGATCAGCTGGCTCGGATATGCTTACCCCTGTCTTCTTATTGCATATTCTGGGCAAGCGGCCTATATCAGCGAGCACCCAGAGGCATACTCTAATCCGTTCTATAATTGTGCTCCCAAGGGATGGCTTATTCCTTCACTTATCATAGCTGTCGCAGCTGCGATCGTTGCCTCTCAGGCTATGATTACAGCAACGTTCCAAGTACGTGTTGCGCCATACATATACTTAATACACCTCGACTAACGTAAACAGCTCCTCGCACAAATCATGAAACTGAGTTACTTTCCTCAAATTCGCGTTGTGCATACCTCGAAGACTCATCACGGACAGCTTTACGTTCCAGCTGTAAATTGGTTGCTCATGGTCGGAACGGTCATTGTGGCCGCAGTGTACAACAACACTACGTCGCTGGGAAACGCGTATGGTGTCTGTGTCATGTCAGTTATACCCTCTGCACAGCGTCTTTTCAAAGTAATGAAACATCACGTGATGTGGCATGTTGATGCTCTAAAGATATGCTGAAATCTTCTGTTTGAATTTGACTAACTGAGTCTACAGGTTTGTAACTTTCTTTGATACCTGTATGGTCACTCTGGTAGCCATTCTAGTGTGGCAGGTCAAGCCCTACTTTGTCTTCTTGCCCTGGCTAGCCGTCGCAGGTGTGGACGGGACCTTTTTGTCTTCATCACTTACAAAAGTTCCCGATGGCGCCTGGTTCACTATCCTGCTAGCTACGCTGCTCGCATCAATATTCATTCTTTGGAGATTCGGTAAAGAGCAACAGTGGTTTGCGGAAGCCGAGGACCGATTCCCAACAACTCACTTTGTCAAGATTAATGAGAATGGACAACTCCACCTGACGGAGCAATTCGGCAATAAGAGACTCAGCTCCATTGAAGGCTTTGGCATCTTTTTTGATAAAGCTGGAGAGACCACACCTATTGTATTCAGCCAGTTTGTACGAAAACTGGTTACAGCTCCAGAGGTCATCGTTTTCTTCCACCTCCGGCCACTAGAAGTTCCCTCTGTCGAGTACGAGGACCGCTACCACGTCTCCCGTCTCGCAATTCCCAATTGCTACCGTTTAGTCGTACGTCATGGCTATATGGACGAGGTAATAACCCCCGATCTCGCTTCCCTGGTTTACGACAAAGTTCGAAACCATATCATCAGCCGTGCACTTGATCGCGAGGGAGAACGGCAATCAGCACCCGTCAGCACGGGGACCGATCTTGATTCACCAACCAACCTCAACAAGCTCAACGCTAAGCTTTCCACCCATAACGAAAAAGAGGAGTCGGTGCCCTCATCGTCCGATCCAAGCGCACGACAGGCACCAACACCGGGAAGCGCCACTAGCACAACTTCAAGACTCACTGCGCTCGAGCGCGCATTCAACCACGAAGTCTTGTACATCATGGGCAAGGAGCAGATGAAAGTTAAGAGTGGAACAAACTTTGTCCGCAAAGCACTTGTCAAAGCTTTCTTGTTCATTCGTGACAATAGCCGAACTAAGATTGCTAGCCTGGACCTCGACCGAGACCGTGTTATTGAGGTCGGTTTTGTCAAGGATGTTTAAAAAAAAAATTCTACGGCAGATTGGAGATGTCTGGCATTGAACTTAGGTCTTTCTTTGAAGATTGGTCGTCCTTACTCTTTGGTTATTCTCGCAACACATATACCCCTTGAGCTCTCGGTAGACTGCAATAAATTCATGTGTATCTTGTAGAAATTATGAAGCATTGTTTCAAGGTGGTGCTGTTTATTAATTTTATGAGGATAATTCATTGAAACAGTCCCACCAGGAGTATTGCGCTCGAACAAGCTCTACTTTTGTGGTTTCCAAAAACTTTGAAAGACGACCTGGAAAAATGCAAAAAATTGCTATTGCGGACCTGTTGAATGCTTGGCTGTTCCTACTGGTCATACACTATTGTTGTCTTGATTCCATTCGGAACATTGTGTATACTGTGTACATAGCAATCAAGGAGCACAGTTCAAGCTTCTCACAATGTATTTTTTATCATCTAAAAGAATGTTTTACACTGTACATACACAGCACTGTGCACTCAACTAAGTAATGTTTAAACGCCTCCGTCTCGAGAACTGACACGTATATGATAGATTCCTTCGAGGAATAAGGTATCTCTGGAGAGAGGAATCCAAAATCACATATCTAAACAACGTAAGCAAAGCTAGAGTCATCACTCCAATGTCTCCAAAGACTCAAGACCCAGTCGACCACCCCACTCCTTCGCGTATCCCACGGCCATCCCCTAAAGCATTGCCTGTCCCAGTTGTCCTTCCCCGGCCTCAAAGAAGCCCAGATAATCTATCTTGGAAGCGAGATTTATATGCAAACATCTTACCAGAAGCCATAAACGATACGGACAGTAAAAAAGACGCGTATATCGCGTCGTTGGAACAAGTGAGTAAATCCCATCAAGCAGTCATCTCAAAGGGTGTCCGTGACATCCTTGACCTTAAGAACAGGGAAAAGCATCTAATGGAGGAGGTCCAACAACTCAAGGAGCAACTTGAGAAAAGCAAGGAAGCCAAAAAGACCGATACGTTCCTCGATTCCATGGTGAATAGACAACGAGACACGGAGCGCGAGCTCAAGGCACTTAAAGAAAGGGAGACAAAATATCAACAGCGCATCAAACAGCTGGAGAACGAGAAGCGCCAGATTAAGCAAGACAAAGAGAATTCTGAGGCGCAACTTTCTTCTCGCGTCAAGGAGCTCGAGAGTCAACTCGCATCCGAGACCCGCTCTTCGACGCTCAAGATGCACTCCACGACCAACGGTTCCGAATCGGCAACCCCGTTACGTCGCACGAATGCGGTGGCACGACGTATTGAGAAATTTGAGAACCATGTCAAGGAAAACCCCAAGAGTAACAGCGACCTGCTACTCCGAGCTCGCTGCCGCCAATTCGAGCATGAATTGAAGGTCAAAACAGAGCGCGAAACCCAACTCCTCGAGCGCATCGCGGAACTCGAGAATGAAGGAAAGCGGGTAAAAACCCGAGAAGCGAACTTTCTCACGCGCATCCAGGAGTTGGAGAGTGCGGTGCTGAAGACTAACCGCGAATTCAGCATCGCCAAGAAGCTCGCCGAAGACCACAAGAAGTGCAAGAAGGCTCCTCCTTGTGCTGCCGCAGTCCCTATTGTCATCCACATAACTGCCAACATCAACACCCACGACCCCAACTCCCGCGGCCTCTTCCGCCGCCTCCATTCAACCCTGAGCGCGTCTTCGAACCGCAGCGAATGGCGCGGCGAACTAGGTAAGCTCGAGTTCCAGGGCCCTCAAGATGCAATCGCGGAGATCATGAAGGAGATTCAGGATCATGATGAGATGGTTGTGAAGATGCGTGCCACGCACAAGGAGCTGCAGTCGCGGTGGAACCTCGCGTGGGACGAGCTTCAGAAGCTTAAAGCTGAGAAGATGAAGATAAAGGAGGAGAATAATGCCTTGAGGACGCAGCTTGATATTAATGCCGCCGTTATGGAGGGTTTAAGTCGCAGGAGGGAGTAGATCTTTGATTAGTCGGTCCTAGTGATCGATCGATCGATGGAGGCTTTTTGGATTTGTTTACGATAGACCGGTTGGGAGGCATATATTGCGATTCTTAGCATTTTGAAGCCACCTTTTTCATAGTTTAGCGATCTGATATTGTTCAATTGAATTTCCTTTACAGCATGATGGTTTTTTGTGACATTTGCGTGGATATTCCGTACGTCTTTCTACTGATGTGATTGAACTGTGTGGTAGGTTTGATGTACGGTTTTGAGTACAACTTAGAATCCTCTGATTATCCTCAGAAAGTTTATATTCTTTAAACCAACATATCTGTATATAGACGAGCGAAGAGATGTACTTACATTTGCATCTAATTAGTTGTATGGTTTAATCGTGCACATAGTAACTATCGTCTGGCTCTGTTCCTACGATCTACGCGAAGGGCGTGTATATTCATGCGTAAGCATGGTATGCACGCTGAAAGGGTTTACTGCGAAAAGCACTGCGAAAAAAAACTTCGGAGTGTCATATCACGGGTCGTTCTTAAGGAAAGGAGCCCTAGTTTAATCTACGCTTACAATCTAAATATGAGGCTAGAAAATCAAATCCATCCCTTGCAGGGCCAAGTATCGATATATGACAACGCCCAAAACTAATCCTGGCAAATAGTGGCTTGCGGGTTGGTCAGCCATGGGGCATTTTAGACGACTACCGCAAAAGCCAGTCGGGGCAACCAAGAAAGCAAGGTTTCGACCCAGCCAGCACGACCCATTGCGAGGGCCACTTGTGGAGCCGCCTTCAATCCCCATTCAAATTTGTAGTGACCTAAAATTCGCAGGTACAAAGTCAGCTTAACTCAACCAGGGGGATTAAATGGCAATCAAGGCCTCAAAACGCCACGCCACGTGGTGTCTTGATACTACTTTGTACCCGGAAAAACGTACCCATAGTCGCCCATAGTTCTTCCACTACAGCCTTCTGCTCTTCAGGATCAGCCTTTCGGACGGGGAAGTAAAGGCGACCCTCGAGAGTTGGCTTCCAGTCCCCGGGGTTAGCTGAAGCGACGATGCCTCCAGCCTCCTCCACAATGATCCATCCGGCACAGATGTCCCATACCCATACTCCGCCTTCCCAGAAAGCATCGAGCATACCAGCCGCAACATAGCAGAAGTTGAGAGCCGCAGATCCGTTTGATCGGACTGATTTGCACATCGCGCCTCCTTCCTCCTTGGATGTGAGGAGCTTCTTGTGAACATCTGCTCTGAGCTTCCAGTTCGCGCCTTCTCGCTCGTTGCCCCATTCTACGGCAACAAGGCAGGAGTTGAGGTTTTCCATCGGCCGCGGCGTTTGTACAGGTAGGGAGAGTTTCGTTCCCGAACATGTCTTCGTCCAGTACGCACCCCTGCCTTTAATGGCAGTGAAGAGGTCTCCACGGAAAGGGTTATACACTACACCAACGATTGCTTTCTTCTCGAGAGTCAATCCTAGTGATATGGCGCAGTTGGGCACTCCCTTGCTGAAATTTAACGTTCCATCGATCGGGTCAACCACAAAAGTGGGCTTGTCATCGAGCTTGGTTCCCTTCTTAGAGGTTTCCTCTCCTAGGAAATCGAAGTTCGGGTAGGCTTCCAGGAGCTTTTTTTGAACCATAGTTTCGATCTGCTTGTCGTACTTGGTAACCAAATCCGAAGTGTTGTTCTTGATCGAAGCAGACACGAGGAGTTCGTACTCAGCCGCCTGCATGATCTTGCCTGCATCTTTCGCTATAGCAATGAAAAGATCATGGATACTTCCCAAAGTATTCATACTTAAGCCATGTTTGCTTAAAGTATCCTGGAAGCTGAGGCTTGCTACTTCGGTATCCATTCTCGATGTTATTAACGATGAAAGAGTAAGTGGGTAGTGTTTCCTGGAGGTGTTTTCGTGTTTAGTTTCGTGGTGTGCGAACTGGTTGAATCGGAGGTTGTCTAACCCAAGAAACGATTTGATTTTCGGCATGTGTCTTTTTATAGGGAACAGTCATGACCAAAGCAGTGCCACAATGCGCGCTATGACTTGTCAGGATTGGTTGCCAACAACTGATCACGACCTTTGTGTATCAGTCAGTGCTTCTATTATGCCCCAGCGCGTATATTTCTTACAACTTCATAAATCATAATCGGAAATACCAGGGCGTTATATATTTTCTGTAGGTGAATTATGCGAGTTGATGTTTACATTCTACCAATTTCACGCTCTTGACGCACCATTCCAACACCAACACTTCTCCCCAGAAATATTGTTTATGAGTGGAAGTAAATTTTTATAAAACATTATATCTATCTATTGAATGAAAGCAACCCGCAACTCGCTAGGTGATAGTCTATCCCGATCTAAGAAGAGTTGCTGTTGTCTGCGCAAGAGAAGGCAGAGTCGATAATCCCCTGTTTATAAGCATTCATAATTTGTACAATGACACCGTAGGTTCCGCCAATAGTCAAAAATACAGAAATAAGTATCAAAACAACGTGTAACACGTAGGAAACCTTTTGCCACAACGTTCCTTTATAGTACGTGGCATGATCGTAAATCCAGAGCCAACCAGGCAGCCCCAGAGCGAGGGGCGCAAACGCAATGCTACCAGCCAAGCTCAACAAATAATTGAATATCGGGACACCCGAAGCAATCAGGAAGCTGATCAGTGACATCGCGGCCAGGATTCCAAGCCAGACACCCCAGTGGGTTACTGTGTTTGCCTGCAGATGCCTTGAATTTCTGAGACACCTCACGAAAACGTATTTCGCGGCGACGTGGACGTATAGTGCGCCAGAAACACACAGCCCGATGAGTCCGATACCGTAGGCTATCTGCTTGATCAGAGGCCCTGCGGACCCGAGAGAGGGCGAGGCAACCCACTGTCCACAGTACCAATAGACGACAAGACTGAACGATAGGTATGCTGCTGTAACAAGACCCATACAGACAAGAACTGCTTTCTTATAATCCTTTGGATTTCGCATCTCACTCATAACGGGGAGAAACGCAGATGTCCCAGCTCCTGAGCAGAATATGGTAGAAGCGGCCGTGATGCCTATATCGCGGATACAAAGTTAGCTATATGCAACTAGGGTGGTTTCAATATATGATAAGTGTCTCAATACGCCACTCCACGTGGTGTCGATAACATACAAATCTGTACCAAGGGTTTAACGTACCTGCTGCGAAAGTGGGGTGGGCAATAACATGATAACCAAAATCGAAATCGCCTTCCTGGGGGGCTGCGGCAGGTCTGTCAAGGGTTGTGACTCCGACCCTGTTGGGGAGAGAAAATGTCAGTGTCATGTAACTGCTATGTGATTATAGGTGAGCCACTTACACAACGATAAAAACGGCGACGAAGACAGAAATGAAACCGGCCCAGGTGATCCAGGCAAGCTTCTCGAACTTGCGCATACTCGCCGCGAGCATGACCATAAGCGCTGCGATGATAGAGAAGTAATTTGTACAAAGAGCATGCGTGGACAATGCGTTGAGCGCCGTTGAAACGCCAACCATTCCGGAGGCCGCAACTATGACGAAGGCCACGAGGAACAGAATACCAGTCAATTCCTTGACGATTTTACCACCGACGAGCTCGCCCATGTCGGCGATACTATGGCATCCGGGATGATTATGTCGAAAATCCCCGAGAACGATTGCGCAATCTTGATTCGCGGGTATAAGGTCAGTTTAAGTCAATTAGAGGTCGTTTAGTGGGTGACCCAGATATCAGGACGCCGCTGTCTTGAATCTGAACGCTACCCAGGAAAACATACAGGTATTGAGGAACTGCCACCCGAGAACATTGATTGCACCTGGTAGAGAACCAAGCGTGTACATGGCACTGGGGATTGTCAAAACTCCAGTGGCGAAGATAACTGTGTGTTGCAGCGTATTAGACTTTGTTCAAGTATAAAGCCAGAACAAGAGACGGAATACTAACGCTTAAGGAAAATGACCGAAGTGTGAATCCACCCGACCGTTCGGAAATCTTCTAGACCCTCCCCCCTCTTGAAGACCTCGCCGTCGTTTTCGAGGTCAACCTTCCCTATACTGACGCTTTCGCGGCTTTGTGTTGGTTCAATGACATCTTGATGCTTCTCCGTCGACATCTTGAAAGAGTTCGAGCGAGGCCGGATAAGAAGTTTTTCTTCAATAGTTTGGTTTTGAATAAGGTGCGAAGGAATGATGCTTTTGCCACTCTGAGGTTTTTACCGTCGCACTGGGACTGCATATACATATACCCAAGAACTACACCTTCGCCATGTTTATCATTACGCAGATACGCACGGATATCCCCCTCATTGAATCATGTAACAAGCCCCAGACGATATCTCAAAATCTGGGGATGCATGGCGGTTGTGGATACCAAATCCATTGTTTTGGAGACTTGCCCCACTTAGCCACAAGATAGGGCTTCTGGAGACGCAGGCGACTCTACTCCGATTTCTGTTCACGCGGATGGAGAGATTGATTCATCAGGGAAGTATTGTCACCAAGGGACCCGATTGCTCCGAACTGCCGGTTCTGGTCTGTTGATTCATGTGCCTCTTGCAAGACAGGGGAAATGGCACTGAGGTACGGCAGGTAGTATTTACTATTTTTCTTAATCCTCTACGTAAGGAAGCTAGTCCTTCTTATAACATATTATAAGTCTTAAAACATCATATTATCAGAATAAGTTTCAGAATACTATAAGTATGTAAATAGCATGTTAGGAATTATGAAAATTGTTGTGAACTTTTGCTTAGGCATGAGATGGAGCTGTCCTCGAAACCGACTAGCATGACTCCAAAAGTTGGAGTCGTTTCCCAGCACTATCACCCTATGCCAAAATTCGGGGTTGATCGCCGAGATAAGCTAATGCTTTTGCCACATTACCTTTGTAGCTGTGCGACCACACAAGCGCGTGGAACGAGGATACTGATAGCGGATTATTTGGGGCTCATTCAGGTTTATTCTCAGCGACAAGAAAGTTGTTATCAATTCATACATCTTGGGTTTTAAGCAGATTGATAAGCCCGGAACACCACTCGCGATCTCCACCATCTACCGTTCCCTTTGCCATGGCGTCACTCGTAAGACACCTTCGAGGCGCTGCCGTCGTTACAGGTGCTGGAGGAACGGGTGAGTCTCTTGCACTTAATTCAACAATACATTGTTGACGTTGAATAGGCATTGGGGCTGCCGTCGCAAAGGGTTTAGCTCGCTCTGGATGCACAAAAATAGCCATTACAGACATCAATTCTGACACTCTCAATCAAACCAAAATGGCAATTTTGGATATCAACCCAGAGGTCCAGGTGTTTAATCATGCAGGAGATATCGCGGACGAAAAGTTCGTCGACTCGTTTCATGAGGAGGTGTTTAGCAAATTCTCTCGACTGGACTATGCAGTCAATTGCGCGGGTGTTTTAACCAACCCGGTAAAAGCAGTGGATATGCCGACCGAGTCTTTTGATCGATTGAACGACATCAATTATCGGGGAACATGGCTCAGTTCTCGAGCTCAGTTAAGAAACATGCTTCGACCGAAAACCTTGTTGGTGGGAGCTAAGGAACGAGGTTCTATCGTTAACATCGCAAGTCAACTCGGAATAGTGGCACGACCTGCTGCAGGTGAGTGATATAGGAACGTCGGATACCCCATGATTATTCTTTTCTCACGCATTCCTGCCAGCTGCCTACTGCGCCTCAAAAGCGGCGATCATCAACATGACGCGATCAAATGCGATCGACTATGCGGAAGATGGAATAAGAGTGAACTGTGTCTGTCCTGGTGTGATCGAAACACCCATGACGACTACTTCACCCGAGATGGTGAAAGCGCTGAAGCCGGCTATAGACATTGCACCTATGAGGAGAATGGGAACTCCAGATGAGGTCGCTGACGCAGTTCTCTTCCTCTGTTCGCCGCAGGCATCATTCATCCAAGGACATGCGTTGGTTGTTGACGGGGGTTATACTATCAATTGAGCTATTGATGCCTCTCCTGGTTCGCGATTACGCATCAATGTATATAAAAAGCTGAAAACAGCCCCTACTTACTAAAGTCTAATCTTATCAGTAGTTCCATGCGATTCCTGGGAAGAAAGCAAAGAGGTATGAGATGGAGAAGCATTTGGTTAATTTATAATCATAAATAATCAGACATGACACGTTTTTGGCATAATTATGGCTTGTGGTTTACCAATTGCAGAGTACGTGGGCGTTTGTTGGTTCCGCAGCGGGGTTCAAAGCGCAAATCACAGTTATTCATCCTGCACAACAATAATATAATAATGCCGAAACCTTATGCAGGTATCCTACCCAGCTGCCTAGACTGTAAATATTAAAAATGATACACTTTGTAGAAACGAAAAAAGCGGGGTAATCTTCATCACAAAATTGCGTATGAAGAGGTATGCAAAATAAGTACGCAAAATAGATAGTATTGACCAACGGATCACCAATACCTTAACGCTGGGAAAAGTACAATTATAACGTTATATAAGCGGACAAAACATTAAGCCACTATCTCCGTAAAGGCTGGTGACGTCAACTGTGATGACAAACATGCATTGATTTGTATTGCCGAGGGGAGGGGTCGCGAGGTGCAATTGATACCTAATGTAGAGCCATGGTGGGGCACTTCGTGCAGCTAACAATGCCCCTCGGCAAGTTAAGGAATCTCGGCGCTGAATAAACACGTCAAGAGTTGATGATATGGTGCCATGGCCTGGTGCAGAACCATCGATAGCCATGGTTCAACTTGTATAAATATGGCCATGCGGCTTCATTCTTTTTCGTGACATTATTTCACCAAACAAGACAAAAACTAACACTCCATTGCCTCCACAATCCTACTCGATCGAAACACCAATCACCCCACCACGTCGAATTTACCAACGGAAAAAATGGTCAAAACAATCTTTGGCGGCGCCGCTCTCTCCAAACAGGCCAAATTCAACACCACAGAATCAGCCGCACAAGTTGTTGACATCCTTCTCGCCAACAACGTCACAACTCTCGACACCGCTCGCCTTTATCCTGGATCTGAAGTAGCCATTGGCGAACAGCCCAAACGCACTTCCTTTGCCATCGATACCAAACTTGAAGGCGGATTTGGTACTCCCGGCCACTTAACACATGAGCACACCCTCGCCGACGCACAGGACAGTCTTAAGCGCGTAGGCATCAAGCAATTTGACGTGCTGTACCTTCACGCTCCAGACACAACTGTGCCGTTCGAAGAGACTCTCGCTGGGATCAACGACGCGTACAAGGAAGGCATTTTCCGGCGATTTGGGCTGAGCAATTTCACCGCTCAACAAGTGCAGCAAGTATACGACATTGCCAAGGAGAAGGGTTATGTACTGCCCACCGTTTTCCAAGGGAACTACTCCCCCGTCGCCCGCCACCTCGAATCTCTCCTCTTTCCAACGCTGAAGAAACTCGGAATCAAGTTCTACGCCTACTCCCCCCTCGCAGGCGGATTCTTGACCAAGACAGCCGCAGATTTGGACTCAGGGGCAGGCCGCTTTAACCAACAGGCTCTCGGCGGTCTCTATAACGGCTTGTACAACAATGAAGGGATGCGTAGTGTGCTCATCAAATGGAACCAGATCGCTGAGGAAGAGGGCGTAAGCAAAGCCGAGCTCGCATATCGCTGGGTCGCGTTCCACAGCGCAATTGCGGACGATGAGGAGAACGGAGTGATTTTCGGCGCGAGCAGCCCTGCTCAGGTGGAGCAGACTGCGCAGGCTTTGAAGCGTGGAAAGTTGAGTGCTAAAGCAGTGGAGGGTATCGAAAGCCTCTGGGAGACGGTCAAGGATTCGGCGCCTGTGGATAACTTCCATAAGTTTTCCCAATAGATGAGAAAGGGGATGAGTTGCGTGAATGAGGCATCTCAAAAGAGGAAAAAAGTATAGGAATAGTATTGGAGACAGAAAGGCAGACAAATCATAATTATGAATAATGAAACAATGAAGATTATCATATTCACACTCAATTCCCCAAGTTCATTGAAAATTACGCTAATGAATCTGAGTATTTGGAGTAATGTACTACTTTTATTTCACCACATTTTTCCGATTTATTAGGAGCAGAAAAGCTAGTTAAAGAAGCTCCTACGGCGTAATATTCTATCGATTTCTTCTATTACAGCTCAATGATTGATATAAATATGCCGCAATGCCGCTTCAACTCGATTGATTATATAATGGAATAGTGTACGGGATAAGTTTTATCGTGCCACTTAGAGTAATTTTACAGCTTAAGGGATATCTTTTGGTCTACAGTATCGCAAACACCAACTTTCTTCCAATCATTCGATGACTCCCAAGCATATGCCGCATCCAAGATTTTCTGCTCTTGCCACAATCCTCCAACTAGCTGCATTCCAACTGGGAGATTAACACTGGGGTCTGCGCTCGACGGGGCGAACCCAACGGGCAGTGACAGAGCTGGGTGGCCGGTCACATCAAACACGGCCGTGTTGATGGTGATGCCCATACTGGGTTTCAACGCTGCCATTGGCGAATCCCCTTGTTTCCAGTCCAGATTAGGAGGCGCCACGAACGGTGTTGTTGGCATCAGAAGAAGGTCGTATGTTTTAAACAATTCCTCATACGAGTCTCTTAGTTGTTGTGCTATGTTCATAGTCTTTGCATAAAGCCCTGGGTAGCTTTTCATCAGCGAAAGCCCGTTGATGATGGTATTTTTCGTTGACGGAAATAGTTTTTGGAAGCTTTGATCGTTCCAGGGTTGTCGCGCTGCTTCATACTCGGTTGAGAACAAGCCTCTTCGGCCATGTGCAAAACCCATTAGATTCAATGTTCCTGCTATGCGCTGTTGGATGGTCCAGATAGCGGGACCCTCGAGGTGTAGAGGTGATGAAACTTCTTCAACAATGGCGCCCAACTTTCGGAATTCATAGGCAGCGTTTAATACTGTTTCCTTTACGCGATCATCCACGATGCGAGGTTGAAAGCCCTCGGTGAGAATACCGATTTTCATCCCGGAGACTGAAGTTTGCAATTGCTGTGAGTATCGTATCGAGCCATGAACGGGCGCTCCTAGTGTTCGATCATCAAAATCGTCTCTCCCGCTTATTGCTTCCAAACCTAGAGCTGCCTCTTTTACTGTTCGCGCAATAGGTCCAGCATGATCATTGATTGCGTCGCCACTAGACATGCCAGTATATGGGATCAGCCCATGAGTCGGCTTTAATCCTACACCTAAATCAAGAAATCAGTATAAAAATCCTGCAGGAACAGCGGACTATACTTACATCCACAGAATGAAGAAGGAACGCGTATACTCCCGCCCTGATCGGCACCGATCGCCATATCCACAACACCGCCACCTATCCTACGTTAGTTCGAATCTAGCAGCAATCACATTTTATTTACCAATTAACGCGCACCCGCCCGATGTGCTGCCCCCGGCAGAGAATCCCTCGGCATACGGGTTGTGAACAGTGCCTTGAGCGCTTGTGTAAGACGACGTTGAATTGCAGAAGTTCTCGCAAATAGTCGTCCCGACAATCTGCGCTCCTGCTTCTAGTACTCGCCTTACAACCGTAGCATCAGAGCTCGGCACCCAGGGGCCGATCGCATCTGTGCCAAAAAACTGCGGAACGCCTGCAACTGCTATGTTGTCTTTTAAACATACTGTTTTCCCTTTGAGGAGAGTCGCATTTGGGTTTCCTTGAATCAAGAACTTATGCGCCCACGCATTACCGTATTGCTGTTCATTTTGGGTAGGGC
The DNA here is from genome assembly GCA_003073855.1 of Periconia macrospinosa. Classification (NCBI taxonomy): domain Eukaryota; kingdom Fungi; phylum Ascomycota; class Dothideomycetes; order Pleosporales; family Periconiaceae; genus Periconia; species Periconia macrospinosa. The sequence goes on along the minus strand of KZ805330.1, from coordinate 23,189 downwards.
GATGAACATTTTGCCGAGGATATTTTTCAGTGTCTACAGGAGCTGTATAATCGGGAAGATCCAAAACGTGCTCTGCAACATCATGCACCGCAGCTAGTAGTTGGCGATATTCATTCGATTCCGCTGCTGTTATACCATTGGTGATCCCAACGTTCGACAAAAGTAGCTCCGCCTCTCCTTCCGGGATGGAGTCCTCGCTTTACGTATTGTTAGTTTATGATATTGACCGGTCGGCAGGAAGCATCTTTCCTCCTGTGAAGGCTTACCTGATTGGCGAATCGAAGAAGACAGACATGTTAAAAAAAATCTAGATATCGAGAGATAAGGATTGGTTTGGTTTCTGGTGAGCTTCAACTAAGAACGCTAATTAAGCTGAGGAAGTATGTTTATCAAGCATTGTATATCTTGCTTTGTTAAGGATGAACTAAACCCCCTGCCAATCATTGAGTGATATAGTGGAGTGGACCTGTATGTTGGAGGCGGGCCGATCGCCTCCAACTTGTCTCCAACCCCCTCGGAGGTGGCAACGGTGCGCTTTTCGGCAATCGATTACCCCTGCCATAGCGGGACAGTGAAGCACACTTATAGCTGTTACTAACACAAAATTGCAGAGATAGACGTGACATGCTCCAATTATTTATTTGTCTACTTTACAACCACAGACCACGAGTACCAATATATCCTCCAACTAACTGATTATGAGCATGGCATGGTATGCCTTGTACATTCAAACGTCTTTACAGATCATGAAGTGTTGGATATTAAGGTGATATAAATTTATTACATTATTTAGATATTGCATTGAAGCACGTACTTCACTATTTTATCTTCACCACTAACCTTCCTTTCATCGCTTTGTCCGTGTACTTCGATATCAAATCCGGAATCTCATCGAACTCTAATGCAGTGATGTGCGAAGTGATGGCATGCTCCGCAACAGACTTCAACATCTCCTCGACATCAACTGTGCCAGAAACATAGACACCCCGAATAGTCAGCTCACGAAAAACCAGCGCGCTCGAATCAAACTGCCACTTATCTTTCGGCAGTCCGACAGGTACCATGACGCCTCCATTTCCCAACTGTTCCAAGCTCCAAGCATTCGCTTGAATAGAATCTGTACAAACCACAATACCCGCGAGTCCCTCGCCTGATGTAAAATCGAGAATTTTGTCGCCGGCGTCAGGAGCCGATGAATCGACGACCAGATCTGGCTTCAACTTTTCGGACACCTCCATAGATAATTTTCGCCCTTCGGCGCGATTGTCTATGGCTACTGTTCTGTAGCCCATTGCTTTTGCGAATTGAACGCCAAGCTGTCCGAGGCCACCGATTCCTACAATAGCGACTGTTTCTCCGGCTTTTACATCTGGTTTTAGCTTTTGCAATGCGCCCCAAACCGTTGCCTGTTATTCCATGTTAGAAAAGAATTGTGAATAATTGTTTCCCCAAACACATGTGGAAAACTTACACCGGCGCACATAAGAGGCGCACCCTGCTCAAAAGAAACTTTCTCCGGCAAGTGCACAGTCGTATCGGGATCCGCGAGCATATACTGAGCAAACGCGCCATCGTGCTTGAATCCCGCCATCTCACGATTTTGGCAGAAGCGCGGGTCCGTACAATTTTTTCTTCGGAGATGCTGTCGACATCCAACGCAAGTTTTGCATGCGTTTTTGAAGTTTAGCACTCCGACGCGGTCGCCTACTTTCCATGGGCCCTGTACTTGAGAACCCACTTGGACGATTTTTCCAGCGGGTTCATGGGATGGTATGAGTGGTAGCTGTGCTGGGAATTGGCCGTGGAGGACTTGGAGATCTGAGTGACAGAAGCCCGCGGCGTGCACTTCAATCAGAAGAGCATGATCGCCGCATTTGGGAGTAGGTCGCTCGCAGAGCTGGTAAGGTTTGTTGTACTGCAATCACGTTAGAAATATTTATTCGTGGTCATTTTTATCAACATGAGTGTCACCTCTACGACTTGCGCTGCTCGCATTTTTGAGGGTGCCATTGTTGTTCTCGTTAATATTGGGTTAAGCCTGGTGTGAGCGGGCTGATAGTTTTAAAACTAGCAATTCATGAATATCTGTCGTTCCGGGCGACAATTTTAGGATGCTTCAAGGTCGTGAACAGGCACGTTGTTATCCGGACGGAATCATGGATCGACACACGTAGTTTGTTCTTCGGACGTTCCGAGCCAATGCCGAATGTGGAGGTTGGAGTAAGTTGGAGACCAATCACGATAAGCGAAAGCACCAACCAGGCACACGTTAGGAGACATCTCATACTCTATTGGCTAATCATGTACTAATGATGAAAGGAACCATTTGATCCTGTGGCAGGCGGCGCATAAGTTATATAATATCTTCACCATTTAGCAGAAAGGAACTCTCCCCACTGTGGACTACAGTTTCAACAATCATTTCTCTCCATTTCTCTCTTGAGCAATTGACTTTTCACATATCAGTACCCCGATTCAGAGATTAAACATTATTTTTGATCAAACGAGATGGGAAAGAAGCGGGTTCTTATTTCCTATGGCGTTGATGTAGATGCTGTCGCAGGCTGGTTAGGCTCGTACGGAGGAGAAGATAGCACGAGCGACATCAGCAGAGGAATCTTCGCTGGTACCGTTGGAACTCAACGCTTGTTGAAGCTATTCGCAAAATACGATATCAAGACTACGTGGTTTATTCCAGGTAAATTCAGCCTACCCAGTTAATGTACGGTATCTTGATTATTATGAGTCTGACCAAAGCATTTAGGACACAGCTTGGAGACATTTCCAGAGGACATGGCAGCAGTGCGCGATGCTGGGCATGAAATCGGTCTGCACGGATACAGCCATGAAAACCCCGTGGATATGACGCTTGATCAACAGCGAGATGTGCTCGACAAAACGTATCGCATGCTAACGGAGTTTGCTGGAAAACCGCCGAGAGGAAGCGTAGCTCCGTGGTAATGACTCCCTGCACCCCTATGAACTATTCTTCTTCGAAATTTTTACCTGTAAGCTTACTCGTGATTTAGGTGGGAAACAAGCCAGGAGGGTGCCGAGCTACTGCTTTCGTATGGCATTGAGTATGATCATAGTATGTCGCACACCGATTGCCAACCTTATTTTCTCCGGACAGGCGACACCTGGACAAAAATCGACTATACGAAAAAGGCAGAGGAGTGGATGAAACCGCTTGTTGCTGGCCGGGAGACTGGGTTGGTAGAAATACCAGCAAATTGGTATATTGATGATCTCCCTCCTATGATGTTCATCAAGGCCGCGCCGAATAGCCATGGTTTCGTGAATGCGCGGGACGTTGAAGATTTGTGGAGGGATCACTTCGATTACTTCTACCGCGAGTATGACGAGTTCATTTTTGTGAGTTAAACAATCAACATGACCTGATTTGGATGCGATACTAACATTGGAGTAGCCCATCACTATCCACCCGGATGTGTCCGGTCGACCGCACGTATTGCTAATGCATGAGAGGTAGGCGCATTGCGACTCAATGCTATATAATAATCAAAGCTCACATATCTACTCTAGGCTTATTGAACACTTCAAGAAACATGAAGGTGTGGAGTTTGTAACAATGGAGCAAATTTCGGACGACTTCAAGAGCAGGAATTCCCCAGCCGAAGGGGCTCTGATGCCAGCCGAGCCAGGTCAGAAGTTGAAAGAGTAAATAGTACTATAACATGAAACATTCCGAAAATTATGTCTTGTTCAATCCAAAATGTTGATTGCTCTTGTTATTCTACACCTCACGAATTGCAGACAAATTGGTGGACATTTAGTATGTGCGGTAATTGTACGAATCATTTGAGGCATGGCCCACTGTCGGGGCGGCTCCACAGTCAAAGACGATGATTCGCCCCAAAGTAGTAGCGTGTGATCCCCTGGCTTGCCATTGCCCCGAGAACCTCCACAACCTCCACAACCTCCAAAACCCCCAAAATTCGGAAATCGAGTGATTTGTCGGACCCCAGCGTATTGCGGGGAGGACTATCTTTCTGCTTGCTGTACAGATGCACAGACATCATCATACGTGTCGTTATTGTTCGCGCAGTTTCAAACGTGCAGAGCATCTGACCCGCCACCTCCGCACGCGTGCGTCACTCTATCTCCATGCAGACCCACTTTGCCGAATCGTTCCTGTTGACTGAAATTATCTAGATACGAGAGAGAAGCCGTTCCAGTGCAATTGTGGATCAGCGTTCACTCGTCGTGATTTACTCACCCGACATTGGCGCCTCTCCAACCACAATGAAAACACTGAGACTGCGGGACTGAGCTCGACAACTGAGCATGAAACACGCGAATCTTTCGCTACAATTCCACCTTCACCACACGAGATAAATTCCAATCAAACGAACCACGCGAATGGGGCAGTGGGAAACGCGCTGCATCATGAACAAGTTTCTTTAGTACAACATCCGCTCACTGCCCCTGCCGCTCCAGGGTCCCAAATCATCCCCCAGAACTTACAACAGGATAGTTCGCAGAATATAGGCTTTAATACATCTCACGACCTTCAGCATCATAACTATCAGGATGAAAACTTCGATGATTTCAGAGACTTTGTCAATTTTATCGATGGCGTAGGGTTATCTGCACAGTGGACACCGGAATATGACGTTGACTGGATGCGCCTGGAAAATTATACCCAAGAATCTCGGCATCCATCTCGACATCAATCTCACGGACCAAATAGCTCGCAATCACCTGCACCTGAAGACATTGGCACCCCATTTAGCACCTGGCTACCATCAGCGCCTCGCGATGATCAACTTTCCCTGCGATCCCAAACCAACCAGGACGTCCGGGAGAAACGAAGCAAGAATGGCACCTACCACGTGACTGATGACCATCGGACGCTTCTCCAATCTCTTCTTTCCTCTTTCCCCGAGCCAATCTGCTCCTTCGTAGTGCCGTCACGACATGCTCTAACACGGTACATCACTGCTTTCTTCTCGGGATTTCATTCCCATTTCCCGTTCATCCACGAGCCGACGTATAAACCTTCCTGCTCGCCTGTCGAACTTACACTCGCAATGTGTGCGGCAGGTGCCCAGTATTGCTTTGAGAAACGCAGCTCGGAACGGCTTTTTCGCGTATCAAAATCCATTATTTTCGAGAGGTTAAGACAAGAAGAAGCACACTTCGGGCCCCAAACTCTGGCTTTCATTGCTAGTACCAACATGCTCTCTCCCACAATTGCCATTTCAACCCGCTCAGGCCCATGGGAGCCGCTGGATATGGCGAAGACATTGCTAATCTTAGTAGGTTTTGCAACATGGGAGAGAAAAGATTTGTTGCAGCAGGCATTTGCGCTTCGTACTCTCCTTGTGCAGTGTTTGCGCGATAGTGGTTTGAAAGAAGACGATACAGCAATCAACATATCGGCCCCTCGCTCTGCCATGTGGGATCAATGGGTACAACGCGAATCATCGCGACGCACAAAGTTAGTGGCATATTGTTACATCAATGTCCACAGCGTCGCATACAACATCCATCCTCTTCTGTGGAGCAGTGAGATGCATCTCAGACTGCCCTGTTGTACGCCAGACTGGCAAGCATCAACTGCTGCACAATGGGCCGGGCTTCAGCGCGAGGGCAAAGAGGATCAAATGCTTTTCCAACAAGTATTGTCATTACTACTACAGGGAACTTCTGGGGTTGAATCGGTGCACCCCATACCTAGCCCCATCGGCAATTATATCCTTCTTCATGCCCTGTTGCAAAGGATACATGTTGTTCGCGAACTTTCTATTCCAACGACCTCTCCTGCCACTATACCACCGCTAGAACTACAAACGATATGGTGAGTCCAAGCACCTACCCTTGCTGACAAATACGTAACTAAATCTGATCAATAGTCGCGCCCTCCGTTCCTGGACATCACTTTGGCAGCAAGCCCCCGAATCCATCCTCGACCCCAACAACGACAGCGGCCCTATTCCCTTCACATCAAGCTCGCTCTTAGTAGTCGCCTACATCAGACTGTCTCTCAACATCGGATCATACCGGCACCTGGAGACGCGAGACCCTGATATGATCTCCGCTGGGCTGGCGCAGCTCCCTGACATCGAGCGCAATGACAATCTCCTGTCGGCGCTACTCTACTCCACGCATGCGTTGAGTATTCCTGTGAGATTAGGCATAGATAGAGTGGCGAGAAGCCAAGCTTTCTTCTGGAGCGTGCAGCACGCCATCTCGAGTTTTGAGTGTGCGGTTTTCTTGGGCAAGTGGCTTTGCGGATTGTCTAGGCCGTTCCACGAGGCTGCGTTATCGAGTAAGCACCCGTAACCCATTTTTGAATCAACACTCAGCCAATGTTTTCTTAGAATCCGAACTCAGGATCCTCCATTGGGTCCACTGCATTGTTAAAGAAGCCTATGCAGTTGTCGATTTCGACGAGGCTGACTGCAATGAAGACGAACTCGTCGTACCGCAGGAGCCTTTCCAGATCGGGATTGCCGTTTTGGAAATCTGGTGCAGGTTCTTCAGAGGCAACACGCAATGGCAGTTTGTTGTCAACCTCGGGCTGAGTGTCGAGAAATATATGAAATATATGAAATCGTTGAGTTGAACGCGACTAACCAGAAGGTTTTAAATGCTGAATAGACACAAACCATACGCCACAGCCAGTAATAAAAAGGAAGACCCAGCCAACCAGAACGAACAGCGCGCCGCACCGCACCAACAGTCCTACATTCCAACCTCTTTATCAAGAATATCCTTGAATCTGGCCGCCATTTTCCTCCCTCCTACTTGGTTCGGCTCAACCCGTGCGGTGTACTCCTCTTTCCTGGTACCATCCATCACTTCGTACAGCGCACAGGGTACCACTCTGGCGCCTTCCACCTGCACCTGCCGCGTTCCCATTTCAAACATGCGACGGATACCCGTCTGCAATTGATCCGGCCACCGATCATACCCCAAACACTTCAGCGAAATATCTGCCCAGCTTTCCTGATTATGCCTGGATTCCAGAGGGAAATAGATCATGCATACAATCACAAGCCGCGGTTTCGTCACGGAAACGAGACGACTGATATACTCTTCGGTCTTCTTCTTGAATATGGATCCGAAATAAGGCAGCGAGCTCGCATTGCCATCTTCAATGGACGATTTGCTTGTCAGCCACGCGAGGCTGAGCATGTGGTAGATTGTCCATGCCGAGGGTTTCATCGCGATGTCGTTGCCGCCAACGCTCACAATAAGCACATCATCCTTTCTGATATTCCGCCGTATGAAGTCATCTTGCGGAAGTAGCTTGTTGTCGCGTTCTCGCAACATCGAAGCTTCGATCGCCGTGTTGATACAAGTCGCTTTTTCGCCATACAGGTGATTCATCCAGAATGCGATGTCGGGCTTTGGGGTTGCTCTGGTCAGAGCTTGCTGGTAGATTTCAGGTACTTCGACGCCTAATTCCTGTCCGCCTGGGCCGGATCCGGGGACCCAGTACTTGTTGTCGAGGGAAGAGTCGCCGGCAAGCCATATAACCGGTGCTTCTGGACGTAGCTTGCGCGCGAATGAGTGAAAGTTCTGGAGGTGCTCGACTTTGTGACCGCTCCATTCGAAATAGAATTCGGCTGTAATGATTTTGCGAGGATCTGCAGGCGGCGAGGAATCGTGCGTCGGAGACGCTTCGTCGCTTGAGCCAGCAGTACGCACACCTCGCACTTTAGCTTTCTTTGACATCATCCCCATGGTGGATTTTTGTAGGAAGGAGGTTAAGGGCAGTAGCAGAGCCCTAAGGCGGATAAATCAGGTGGGAGAGGGCCTACATATATTTGATTCTGGTGATGGATGATGAGGGAAGGCAGCAGCAATTGACGCGCTTATGGCGTCCATGATGTTAGTCGACCAATCATACTTCACGAAAGTGTATCCGGCATCCAGGCAACGAATACATTTACCAACATTATTATTGGCAAAATCACCACGAATTTTTCTCGCAACAAATTATCGGAGTAGAGGCATAAGATAACGTGCTATGAGCTCTAAGCCTTGCTTCTCACGACTAAAACAGGAGTACCCACGGGTCAAATATGCAAAACAAAGAACACCAGCTAAATGTTGTCCTCTCAAAAAAAGGGTGACAACGGGATGCCTCGCCGAGTTTCAGGCGCTACATTCTTTGTCAAATGCTGCCAGACGGCGAAACAAAGAGAAATACAAGTCAACTCACGTATGAATGTCAATCAGTATGCGACAGCATTCATTGGTTGTCCCAATGTAACATGAAGTCCCACAGAGAAAACCACCGAATTCACAAATCTTTGGGTCGTGCCAATATATTATATACAATGTTTCAGATGTGTACAAGTCTCCTTGGGTGATGCTATTTTTCTCGTTATATGGTATATCCCTCATATATTATGTACATTTCGAAAAGAGCGACTGACAGATAGACGAGAATCAACGGAGCCCATGCCATATTAACACAGTCATGCCAATAGCGAAGGAGCTGTAGGGTAGAAAGCTGCCAGGTGCTGAATTTGAATTGGCATTCTGTTGGCCTCCAGTTTGTTGGCTTCCAGCAGCACCTGCAACTCCGGTGCCGGCGGGGGATGTGGCAGGTGAGGAGGGCGCCGAAGATGATGAAGACGACGACGACGACGGTTTGGGGCACACATTGTTGTACACGTACTGCTCGGGCTTACCCTTGCAAGGAGTCGCTGACTGAGCATTGTATGTGCCGTTCGGATAGACCCAGCAAGTACCGGATGAATGGGGCGACAGGCTCTCCGTTCGAGGATTGAAAACGGCGTAGCTACATGAATCGGCCTTTGCGCATAAGCTCAAGCAGTTGGATGCACTTCCGCTAGCATAGCATCCGTAGAAACAGTCACCGGGCGTCGGGTAGCCGCACACTTCGGCAATGGCAGAAGGCGACGCCGTAGCAGCACAGTCACCACTAGATGTGGGGGTTCCACCAGCGCATTCGGGCTTGCCGTAGACAAACATGCTTGGATTACGGCAGTCGGTGCTGCCGGCCTTTGCATCAAAGGTTTTGCCTGGGTACAGCCAGCACGTGCCAGTGCCTGTATTGGGGTTTCCGGCAACGAAGATGACAAAGTCACAGGGTTGATGAGCGTTACAGTAATTCCAGCATGATGCTCTACCGTCGGATGCTACGGCAAATTCCGAGCCTGGGCTTGGGTAGTCGCATATTGTGGCGATGGGCGAAGCGGTGCAGCTTGGTGTTGCGGAGGTAGTGGTTGAAGGCGAGGTAGACGTCGTAGTTGCCTGCGCAAGGGCAGCAGCCGCGAAATACAGGTGCAGGGCTGCGTAGACCCAAAAGGGAAGGATCGCCATGATGGTAGCGAGCGTGGGTTGGGGGAAAGACGAAAACCGAACGCTCCAAAATCACAACACCCGGGGAAGCTTGCTTTTTATCAGGAAAAATCCTTTTCGCGTACGTGCCTAAATTTAGTTATTTCAATGTTAGGACCTAAGTAGGATGCAAGCATTCAATAGATCATGGTGAACGGGGTCTCACCTGCCTACTTAGGTATACGGGACAAGCACTGGGGCCGCGTTTACGGGCGCTTCAACGTCCGCCGCCTAAGCAACCACAAGGAACTGATCAAGCATCCTTTGTGAAAAACATCTACCCGATGGTACTCCACAACAGTATGCTCCGTAGGGCAATGCATTCTTTGACCTCCCTCCTCGAGTTTTAGAGGCTAATTAGGAGCACTAAGGTCCAGCCCCCCGGACGTGATCATAACCCCACATATCTTTAGAATGAGGCACTTTTTTGTAAGAGACATTTTTCCTAAAAATCCATTGATTGGCCATCTAAGGTCACACAAACTTGCCAGAAACTTCCAAATCCTCCCGAAGGCATGTGATCATTGGTGACCGTGAACAACTATGTCACATAGAAACAGGCTACTACAGGTCATTGACGGTTTGCTTGCAGTTTTCAAATCGTAGTTTGTTTGTCCTAAGCCGCAAGTGTAGATATAAGCTACGCAAGCCAGGCATTTCCACACTCCTGTCGACTTTGAAATCCACATATTTGCCGTCTTTTTTCTTCTAGGAAAATCTTGGTCCGGTAAGATCCTGCCGCAGACATAGTCTCCGTAGTGCAATATCCATAAACTATATACCACTTCCCACGAACTCGTTTATGGCCCGGCCACACAATGTATATTGTATGAATACTATCTACAACCTGCTTATCTGTAAGTCTTCCCATATTGCAGTATCCTGTAAAAGTTTACTAAGGTACAGTGTGTAAACACTATCTGCAGTCTGCTTCTTTCTCACCCGATTGCAGTATCCCGTAAAGGCTTAGTTATGTTGTGATATTTCAATTCACTAGTTGATTATGTCATAAAGTAGAGCGCTGCACACAGATTTTCTTTGTCTATATAAACCCTCTGCTGCCCGCCCAACAACCCGCACAACTCGATCAAAGAAACACCCCGCTTCAACCAACCTGCACTCACCCTCAACTTTCAAACCACAGTTGGACGTACAAATGGAATCTCTTCTTGCTTCGCTCCCTGCGTACCAGGGTGAGGGACTCTACACAACATCTTGTTTATCTGATAATGGGCTACCGCTGTTTCGCCTTCCATTGGAAGTTTGGGCCTTCTGGTTCATCCTCTGGTTCATCCTCTGGGGCGTAGTGATAAAACTCGCTTCTGTTCCAAAGTTTATCGATTCCATTCTGGTTGATTTACTGGAAAACAACACCACCAATCCCCCCAGTTTACCAGAGACCAACACAACTAATCCAACCAGTTTACCGGAGACCAACACCACCAATCCAACCACTTTACCGGAGACCAACATCACCAATCCAACCACTTTACCGGAGACCAACACCACCAATCCAACCACTTTACCAGAGACCAACACCACCAATCCAACCACTTTACCGGAGACCAACACCACCAATACAAACGAGAGCAACGCTTCGACTCAGGGCGATTCAGCCTTGGTAGACAAATTGGAGCGCGAGAAGAGAGACCTTCAAATGGAAATCGCGCAAATCAATACAGACCAGAACAACACCCCGCTTCTAAACAAATTGCGAAGAGATTTGAGGGAAGCTGAAAGGAACCTCGAGCATGAACGCACAAAATCTAGGGAAGCAGGTGAGACCATCAAAGCCCAAGAGGAGGAAATTGCCCGTTTGAAGAAAGACTGCCAAGAAATGAAAAAAGACAACGAAAAACTGAAGAACATGAATGAAATCTTGAGGAAGGAACATATGGCCACTACCGATACCAAAAACGCGGAAGAGTTGAAGAAAAAACTTGAAGAACCCCGGGTGACAACACGTCAACACGATGATATCGTGAAAGCGAAGAACAAAGAGATCCAAGAACTAAATATAAAATTAACGGTTCAATCAAATGCGATTGGCCGACTAGAAGACGAGAAAAACAAGCTAGGCACGATGCACGAGCGAGTTGTCAAACAGTTGCACGCCGCCGATCATAAACAAACCACACTCATAAAACAGGGCCAGGTCGATCGCGAAAATTTCGAGCGTCAGACGCAGGAACAGAAGCAGACTGTTCAAGAAATGCAAAGCAGGCTTGCACATGAAGCCAATGAAAAAGACCAATCGGAGTACAAACTTGAAGTCGCGCTCGCGAACTCAAAAGCCTTATTGGACGATGAATATGCCAAGAGGGCGAAAGTGAAGGAGAGAGTGGTCGAACTGGAAGAGCAGAAAACACGTACCCGTGCGGAGCTTGAGGCAAAACTAGAAAGCGAAAAGCGCAGTCGTGAAGCTGCTGAGTACGAAAAGAACAAACTCACCGGCGAAGTCAAGGAGCTCTCCCAAAGCAATCGCAAACATGGTGGAACGGACAATGCTCTCATCCTATTCAATCAAACATTCCGGAGCGGATGGACCTTGATACCGACATCAGGCGTTAATCTCGAATGCGCCCTACACGCAATCACACTAAGCTACACACACCAAGCACAACCTCTGACAAATGTCTCAGGACCAACCATAGAGGAGTTACGTGAAATAGTTCGATCATCAGAATATCAAGCCCAAATCTCAGCTTTTCGCACTGAAGATGACGACGAAAATGAACAACAAGGCATCAGCAATCTGAGGGCCGATCAAGCTGCCCTAGCCCTACGAATCTGGGGAAAACAACGAGGATTAGATTTACAACTAGGTCTACACGTCCCTAATAAATCTCAAACTTTTGTCATAAAATCAGATGGAAACACAGGAGAAAAGCACATAATATGGGTGCACAACAATCAAACACAGAAAGGATCAGAAAAAGCACTCAACCACTACTCAGGCATTAAGCACAACACAGAGGCAAGTCAAGCCAATCAACAGCTTGGAGCCGACAAGGCCGCATTGGAGAAGCAGTTGGACACTCCCAAAAACTCGGCGGCAAGCGAACATACAAAGAGCACCCTCCCGCCCCAACACCACTCCCAGGACCAGGCTCAATATAAATACTGCGTTGACTGCGGTTATGTCCGCTATCTGCCTTCCGAGGCGGAGACTTTCAGAAAGAACCATACCGACTCCATTGAACCCGGAAAAGAGAGCAATTGCAAGCGGTTTTTCCTGCCGGCCGCTTTCGCATCTAGTGGCAGTGAGGCCATTCCGCGGACCTTTGACGTGAAAACTGGCATGCGACTGAAACAGTATAGGGAATATGGAGAAGCCCAACCCCCTATCATCCCAGATAATCCTCATGCTTCACATCCGGTTCTAAAGGATTGGAATCCTAAAGGATATTTCTGTGAATTCTGCCAAGAGTTGATGTGGGAGGATCCAGAGACTCACGGACCGAGGACCTGGGACCAGTTTTTTGCAGACCACGTCCCAGCCTGCAAAAACCAAGCACCGAAGTCGAGAAATAGACATCCCGGGCATGAGGGTGAAAACTATAGACCTCCGATCAGGCAATTCAACAAGTACACGGGTGAACGTATATACAAACTCGCAGAGAAAATACCCAGCAGTTCATCCAAGCACAAAACCACAAGTGGTCCTGCTTCTCGAAGAGCTCCAACTACAGGTGGAAATAAACCAAACCCCAATCTGCCTGTAGCGCCATCAGGGAATGCTGCAAGCAGCTCAAACTCTGGCGTCAAAACCGAAAACGCTGGTGCATTTCCTGCGAAAAATGCTTCGACTCCAAACCCTCCTCCTGTTGATGCAGTACCTCAAATTCTCACATCAAACAACGAAGGCAAAGCACCTGTTCGGGACGACACAGAACTAACGCTTGCAAGTAGCAATCCAGTGCCTGAGAAGGCCCAGCCAAGAGATCCCCCACCTGTGAAAGAGGTCAAGAAAAGTGTAGACTCCTTCCGGATGGAACGGACGCCGGACTTCGACTGGGCAGAGGACAGTCCTACTCTAGAGCCCTCGAAGAATGAAAAGACTATTCCCCAAAGTGTATCATCCACTCCAAAGCCTAATCGGGTAATCGAACATAATTACCAGAGAGTTGGTCCAGCTCCTGCATCCGCCTCTCCTAAGCCTGTCGCCACTTCTGGAATGTCTCAATCGAGATATGCAGACGCCTCTCCCAAGCCTGCCGCCACTTCTGGAATGTCTCAATCGAGATACGCAGACGCCGACGCTGGACCCATCGACACCAAATATATTCCCTTCAGGCGATGGTTCTGCGAAAAATGTGGCCAGGACGTCACTTTTCCGGGCAAGCCTCAAGAGCGATTTGACCATATACGCACCCACGGGGAAGACGAGCCGAATATCTATGATCAAGCAACCGGCAAGCTTAAAGAAAAGACGGAGGATGATGCTTCCCGACGCGGCGGAGGCAAAGGCAGTGGTCCTGGGAGTGGTAGTGGCAAGAAGGGGAATTATCGTGGGGGTTACCGTGGTAGTGGGCAAAAGGGAAAGAACAACAAATTTGGTCGTAAGTAAACGAGGAGGCGTTAGGGATTGTAGTTGATAGGGGCCATGTAATTGTCGCAGAAAACCACTGCCCTCTCAGACCTCTCGGACCTATCAACTCTTGAACCACTGATACAAGGACTGAAACCAGCGCGGATCTGGATATACTATTGCCCTAGTGGATTTCCTTTGTATAAATACTATTTTCTTTTGTATCATAGAATAGACAGTGCAATCAACTCTTATTTCACACTTAGTATTCGATTCTTACTCTGCAAATCCTTCGACAGTAATGAAAATGGCGATGATGGAAATGACATAATGACAGTATCTGGACAACCACGTTGGTGACTAGTCGTAGAACCAGAGTCCAAATGACTTCAAGGGGAGGAGCACAAATAAAAGTGTATACAAAAAGTCAATGATGAATATCCAAAAAGCTCGCTCACTCTCATCTCAACTAATCAAAAGCCTATAATTTTATTTACATATAACTAGACGTGCCATAGCAACAGTATATTACTAATACTAGTATGAAAAAAATTCTTGCTTAGTGAGTATTGATATGTTTATGTTGTAACAAATGAACTTCATATCCATTTACCGATACATCGCGAATATCATTAGATTTTCTGTATCATAGAGTAGAGTAGAGTAAGTACCGAAGTATCGTTTATTTGGAGAATCCCCCACCCTTTAGTAATCATCAATATCAATTGCTAGACATGGTTCCCTAAATCGCGGAACTGGAATAGCACGGCACGGCTGCGCCGTTATCAGTGGCTTGCAAGCAGTTTCCACAGTTGAGGCTCGTCGATGGTTCTAGCGTTGCCAGCCCTGTAAGGCCAAGCTTATTGCCAGGAGTGCTTAAGGCACGGATACAGCCAATCATTGTTTGTGGATGATAGGACATGAATCGCGGAACTTTGGACGGTGCTGGCACTTTGGTGCATGCTGGTTTTGATTCATCTGTCGATAAAGGGATTGGGATCGTTCTGCTTGGATCAATTGCTTAAGTGGCAAACTGAAATTGTAATGAAAGTATATCTGGGCGGCGTAAATGTGGCGTTCAATGGCGAAATGACAAGGTTCTGCCGAGGTCTCAGGGGCCCAGCAAGGAGAACGCTTGACCAACACGAGGCTCTCCTAAACCATATAGTGTGCGATGCGGGTGCAATATATCATCTGCGAAGCGAGTCTTGCAATATCGCATGTCAAATGTACATCTTCAAATGTTGGAAATCACGTGCAAGCCTTTTGGCGATCAATCAATGATGTTGAACACCACTGAGTTGGAATTGAGAACCTCACGAATTTATGAATTGATGGTACCATGCATTACAGCTTCCATTTCCCATTTCATTTCCATCATTTCTTCTGTGCAGACATCCATACGGCCTTCCCCTCTGGTCGCCTCCAACCGGGTGATGGGGATCTAGCAATTCTTGGCGTCGAGGTAGATTGTCTTGCCGCCTTCTTAATCCGGCAGCTCGCGCGTTCATGCCAATCATATCGACATGGCTATCACAATCGGGACACAACCGCGCAGACATATAAGATTAGCTCAACGCCCCCAGAAAATAGTATCCAGCAAGACTTCGCAGTCTCTCAATTGCGATTCTTGTGCGACCTGCTACTGTCGCTGGCTTGGTTGGGAATTTTGTACGTGCGCAACGGAGGCGTAGTCAATTTCAAGGTATGCACGCCGCCCTCCAACATTGTTGCTCATCTATTTCGATGACGAAAAAAAGACAAACTTTTGCAATTGGAATTCGACCTCTCTAACAATGGACTCCAGTAATTCATAATGCTCTCGTTTGCTTTTTTGGCGGCTCTGTTGCCGCTTACCCAGGCAATTGAGCCCCCAAGATTCCCTCACCAGCCACTCGGGAACGGAACCAAGCGCTTGACCTATAATGTCACCACCGACGCTCCAGGTGCACTTTCACCCTCCACGCGCACCTTGAACTGGGTCAGCATTGGCAAAGATGGCGACTACATTTACACCGGTACCGATGGCTCTTTTCTTTTTGAGAACATTGCGACCGGGGAGTCCTCTACTTTCCTTTCCGCCGACAAGATTCCAGTCGATTATGTTGAGTACTGGATCTCTTCGGATGCCAGCAGCGTGCTTTGGGCTGTCAACTACACCAAGCAATATCGCCATTCGTACTTCGCGGATTATCTAGTCCAGGATGTAGCGTCAGGTGAAGTCAAGTCGCTCGTTCCTACATCTACAGGAGATATCCAATACGCCGAATTCAACCCATCCTCGTCTAAGCAGATCGCGTTCGTGCAAGGCAACAATCTGTTCATCTGGAACGATGGAGACATCAAGCAAGTTACGACAAATGGCGGTCCCGATTGGTTCAATGCCGTTCCCGATTGGGTTTACGAGGAAGAAATCTTCGGCGACCGATACACCCTTTGGTGGTCACCAGATGGAAAGTACATCGCTTACCTCACTTTCAACGAGACCGGAGTTGAGACATTCCGCATTCCCTACTACATGGACAGCCAGAAAGTTGCCCCTGTGTATCCGCGTGAGCTCGAATTGAGATACCCTAAAGTGGGAACCAAAAACCCCACCGTCGGCTTTAACCTCCTGGACGTGGAGGCTCTCAAGTCGACCAACATTCCTATCACGGCGTACCCTGAGGATGACCTTGTCGTTGGTGAGGTTGCATGGGTTACTGAGGAGCATGGCAAGGTTCTCTACCGCGCCTACAACCGCGTGCAAGACCAGGAGAAGATTGTGGTTGTCGATGTTCCTGCCGGATCATCTTCCGTTGTACGTGAGAGGGACGGGTCTGATGGTTGGTTGGAGAATCTTCTGGCAGTGACCTACCTAGGCGCAATTTCAGGCTCCAACGCCACACACGGCAACTCAAGCGGCGATTACTACCTTGACTTTTCTGATGAGACCGGATGGAATCACATTTATCTTTTCCCTGTGAACGGCGGCGAGAAGATTGCCCTCACCTCAGGCGAATGGGAAGTCCGCTCCATCTTGAAAATTGACGCGAAGCGTGGCCTCGTGTACTACACCTCCACCGAACACCACAGCACCGAGAGTCACGTCTACTCTGTTTCTTTCACGACCGGCAAGAAGACTGCTCTCGTTGATGATACTGTGGATGCTTTCTGGACTGCCTCTTTCTCCTCTGGCGGTTCTTACTACGTTCTCCGCTACGCCGGACCCGACGTTCCCTACCAGGAGCTGTACTCCGTCAACTCCACGGCGCCGATTCGTACCATCGTTGATAATAAAAGGGCTTACGACGAGATCAACTCCTACAACCTCAACAACATCACCTACCACGAACTTCAGCATCCCTCTGGCTACACCCTCAACGCAATGCTGCGTCTCCCACCGAACTTCGACCCGTCCAAGAAATACCCTGCAATTCTCCTTCCCTACGGCGGACCCAACGCCCAGGAAGTGACTAAGCAATTCCAATCTCTCAACTGGAAGGCATACATCGCCTCCGAGCCAGAACTCGAATACATTACTTTCACCGTAGACAATCGAGGAACCGGCAAGAAAGGTAGAAAGTTCCGCTCCGAAGTGACCTCTAACCTGGGCGACCTCGAAGCACAAGACCAAGTCTGGGCCGCCAAGGAACTCGCCAAAAACTCTTTCGTTGACGCCGATCACATCGGTATCTGGGGATGGTCATACGGCGGATACCTTAGCTCCAAGGTGGTCGAGGTCAACGACCCCATCATTTCCTTCGCCATGATCACGGCTCCGGTCTCTGACTGGCGCTTCTACGACTCGCTCTACACCGAGCGCTACATGAAGACCCCCGACATCAACCCCGACGGTTACAACAAATCGCGCGTGCACGACAGCACAGGCTTCAAGAGCATTGCGGGTGGCTTCCTCATCCAGCACGGCACCGGTGACGACAACGTGCACTTCCAAAACTCGGCCGCGCTCGTTGACTTGCTCATGGGCGAACGTGTTACCCCCGAGAAGATGCAGCACACCTTCTTCACCGACAGCGATCACAGCATCGTGTATAACAACAACGGCAAGTTCTTGTACAGGGAACTGAGCAAGTTTGTGTATGAAGAGAAGAAGAGGGTGGGTGACCTCAAGGGGCAACACCAGTGGAGCAAGAGGAGCGGTAGCGAGATGAGGAGGTGGTCGGCTTAGATGTTCGTCTGAGTTAGGAAATGTTCATTCATTTCTTTGGACGTTGACTTCTTTTTGTATTTGCTTGTATATATATTATCTCAGAGCAATGTCGGAAAATGTAAACGATAACATGATGCTATTCTACTCTGAATAAATGTGACGTTTATGGACAACGATCGTATCTGCATCATAGCAATTTAAATATTTGTAATATCAGTGAGAGGATCACGCTTTAATCTCTTCGTCTTCCTTCGTGTCTCCCTTTTTTCTTCATCCTTGCCGACATCGACTATCTCTACATCCTCATCATCTTTTGAAACCAGACGCCGGATGGTGCCATGCAGAAATCCTTCTTATAACGTACTTTTAATGTTTATATTGTAGGTTTTAGATTACTATAAGTACCTATATAGTAATAAAAGTATAGTATCTTAAGTAAATATTGTATGTTAGGTAATGTTATCTCTTTTTTCTAAAGTGCAATTTCTACTGTTTTCTAAGAAAGGATCCTAGCACTAGCCATTTTGGTGCATGACAGACGACCAATAGTTCACTAATCACAAGCATATGTCTATCCTTTGAAAGATATCTCCGTGCTATTATACTATCACAGTTTCCGACCTAGTGTGAAAGAAAAGACCGCTTTAACTAGAGGAACTCTCTACAACACACACAGCGCCAAGCTCACAATACCAACAAGAAGTCCAAGAGAAGCTTTTGGATGCCCAATTGCCCCTGACTTTCCTGGATTTCCACTGGGACTAGCCGACGGTGCCCCATTTCCATTGCTTGCCGTAGTTGAGCTGGAAGTGTTGAACTTCCACAACAAGCTTTGTGCTGCTCCCAGAGCATCAGATGCATTTGCTATCTTGGCAATACCCTTGAACATTGATTTTTGATCACTGGGGAGGTGGCCACCTTGCTTGTCGGTCTTTAACCATGCTTCCGTACATTTCAGTGCAGAAAGGGTCAATATGTTTTGCAGCTTGTCGGCCACGCCAGGTGCCGCTCTGAGCGCGCGAGCATAGGAACGTGACGCGAATCCATTGGCGAGTGGCATATCTATCACCTTGCTACATTCCTCGTAGCTGTCCTGGCATGAAAAGGTGTGGACTGAATTGCCTCTAACGAAGTTGCTGGTGCTGTTGGCGAAACCAGAAACCGCAGACTTCCATTTATCTGCACCCTTTGTCTAGTTTCGTTTAGTAAACGATATTGATAGGTGAGTGGGAAGGAGATGACCCACAATGTTGTACATGATCGCGGATGCCTCAGTGTAGACAGCGTGATCGTTCAACAAATCATAAACGTTATCATTGACAGTGCAATTTTCGATACTATCGAGAGATTGGAACACGCGGAAATCTTTGACCAGACCAGCATCTTGAGACGATTGGAAAGACTTTTCCGCCCACTCAGAGTACGTTTTATTACCAGTGAGTTGCGCAAGACGCGCGGAAAGAAGGAAGAAGTTACCGTTTGTTGCGGCGGTGTGCGACTCGAACATCGGTTGGTATGTGAAGATGGCATGATTCAGCCCCCCTTTACAATCAGAGGACCACCGTGCAACTTGTGTTTCAAACACTTGAATCGCCACATCTCGCCAGCTGCTGATCTGGTTGTCTCCAGTTTGATTCTTCGGCACCCCGATGTTGAGCTCGGCGGCGGTGACAGCGGTAAGCCCCCACGCACTTTGATGTTCGTTGGTCATGTATTTAGTTTGGTTCTGAGGCATAAACGCTTTGATGTCTTCGCCAATTTGGTGCAGCATTCCGGAAGTGACTAAATCGTTGAACTGGGTGTCGCCCGTTAAATAACCATCTATACGTCGTGTTAGCCATTGTTGCGCTCCAAGATTGTTTCTCTCACATTCGAGCACCTCGCTCCAAATATCTCCTGTCATTCCCCAACTGTAATAATCATCATCCGTGAATGGCTCGAAAACACCGGGAGTTTTTACGATTGCCAAACCATCTTTGTACGTGTTGATGATATCTATGACCATTAATTTAGTCGAATCTTTGATTGAAGCTTCATTGGTAAATTAGTCTGGATTCTAAACTCATTGTGTACGATGCTTACCTGGATCAGTCGGGTCGAAGGAGATAGAGACGGCAATCGTCCGGGGAAGAATTGTGAAGGCGAGTGAAACGAAGGTGAACGGATGGATCATATTGAAAGAAAGAAGTAAAGAAATAAATTCTATTGGAATAATCAAGTCAAAGAGCGTGAGAATGTAATACTGACGAAGGAAAAACGGATTCCCGCAACCCGAAGGCCAATGGACAGTAACTTATAACTAAGTCGTATCCTAGAGTGATCGTGCAGCTCAAATTATCTCCCTGTGCTCATTTCAGCCTACGGTAGTGATGTGACGGGGCGTAAATGCGGCTTAGTAGTATCATGCAGCAACTCCGTTAGACATCTTCGAAGCACACACAATTGGAGTCTGCCTAACGATTCGCACGATACATACACACACAATGCCTTTTTAATCTCTAAACTAGTCGCAATCTCCCTCTGGGTGTACTCTATTGTTGACTGTGACCTATCCCCTCACGTGATAATGTTGGCCGATCTTACATATTTCTATATATGTACATTAATAAAATAAATAATTTTGCGTGGACTGCGATTGTATGAATACGGTGAAGCAGTTAAAACGTCTAATTACATAATATTTTCGCACAGAGACATAAATACGTTGATGATGTAGCCTATGTATGTACGTTGTTCTGCCAAAATTGGCGCTTCGAATCGTTTGCCCTGAGGCGTCCAGCGTACTCGGAGATTGGTTACCACTGGAAACTAGCCGAGTCGGAACATGCGCCCGCCGTCATCTTTCGGATTTCTCTCTAAGCAATAAAAACCTTTAATCATACATCTCTCTCACGCACATAGTAGAGCTTGCGATACACCGTGTGTTATGAAAGTTAACATTGCTGCCTATATTTTTTTTTTGGGCTGATGTTTCATACGATAACACTTTCTCTTGGAAGTCCTAACCAATAACCATTGAATATATGGCTTTGATCTTTCAGATTGATGGGTATCTTCCCTCTTGAGTATTTTGGTCTTCCTGGGTTTATGAAATGGATTGGGTGTTTTCAAACGGCACGTCTCTTCATTCATGGTTACCTAACAGATGCAACAGGCATCACATCGCCTATAGTCCACTGAGCCCGCTCGACTCATTCTGCCACGGTCTTTACAATCAAAATCAATTGCTCAGATCCATTTGTGCTACCAATGCTTCAGCAATATCGTGCGCAAAATCAGGATCGTTGATTGCTCGCTCGTCCTCTACAACGCGGACTGCAGTATCAGCAAGACCCTTTTTGATGGTCTCGAACAATGCAGAATCGGCCTCTGGATCTGCGAAAGGTCCGTCTGGCACTGAAATCATACTGATGCCTCCCTTGGGCAACCACACCTCGGTCATAATCCCTCTCTCCATCGAGCTTTTTACTTTCCGTGTAATGAACTCTCCAACAGCGGCTGCCTCTTCTTTCGATGTCCGCATTAGTGTGACCATAGGGTTATGCTCGTATAGCAAGCGATCTTGGTACTTTTCTGGCACTGTAGCTTTGGGACCGAAATTTGTCATGTCTGTTGCACCCACGGAAATAATACTCGGGATGCCCGCTTCCAAAGCGGCATCAAGACGAGCAGGGCCAGCGCTCATCACGCCGCCTGTTAGGTGATCACATATCTCGGTTGTAGTCAAATCAAGAACGGCGTCAAGACCTCCTTCCCGAATCAGACGTTCCATGGCCTTCCCGCCATGCCCAGTTGCATGAAAGACGTAGGTCTCGATGTTGTAATTGTATTCCAAGTGCTTCCGGATAACATCGACTGCGGGCGTTGTGACTCCGAACATGGTAATTGCAACCCTCTTCTTTGTCGAGCTAGACTGCGACTTCATTCTTGAAGCATACGCAGCAGCCATGCCAGCCATAGCAGCTCCAGCATTGCTTAGAACATTCCTAAGAACTTGGTTCAGGCCTGCAACATCGACGACCGAGTACATGAGTGTGATGTCCGTTTCTGCAACTATAGTTCCAGTTTCGCCGCTCGCCACCGTTGACACAATCAGTTTCGGGAACCCGATTGGAAGCGCTTCTCTCATAACTATTGATGCGAGAGAGGTACCGCCTGATCCCCCTGCCGAAATGATTCCGTGGATGCGTCTGCCCTCAAAGAGCTTCTTTACTAGCTTTGTCGCGCATTCGGCCATGAATTTGATAACCTCGCCCCGAGGCAGTTTATCCACTTTTCGAACCTGACCATATTCTTTCAATAGCTCTTTTTGCGTGGTGAAGATAGCTTCGTGTTCCACTGGTTGCCTACCGACGTCGATTAATGAGACTTGCGTTGCAGGGTTAGAGTTGTGGATGGCATCGCGTAGAAACAAGAGCTCATCGAGCTTGGTATCGCACGTCCCTATTAATACAACAGAAGTCATGTTGCTATGCTGATCGTACTAGTGCACTTATGTTGATGGTGGGGTTGGAGTTGAGGCGACTATTTTCGCAGCCAGCCTGTCCCCGCATGTCGGTAGTTAGCATGATGTCACGTTACATATATTTCCTACGTGTCTCCAGTCGCTTTCCATGCCACGCAAAAGGAAATATCAGCAGCTTGAAAACATTGAAGAGGGGAAAAGAAGAAAATGGGTGCGCCGACAAACCGCGAAGAAATACTACGCAATCTCCGCCAGCAAATCGACAATGGCAAAATTATCGTTGGGGCAGGTGCGGGGATCGGTCTTTCCGCGAAATTCATCGAAGAGGGCGGAGGCGATCTGATCATTATCCCCTCCGTCGCTAACATCTGCCGTACACGGACCACCTCAGTTTGGCCAATAGGAAGTTGATAGCTCTGAAACACCAAATCTAGCCATAATGACTATCGTGATGCAGCTGTGTAGAATTTAGCAGTAATTACTATACAAAATCTATCCTAATTTATCTGCAATGTCGCCAAAACGTGCCGCTGAGGTCAGCAATGATCCTGACTTCGTGAAACCCACCCGTTATTCGAAGAAAAGGGGGCAAATCCCTGACCTACCGCGATTTCCGCCACCCGAATGGGAACCCCTTACTATTAGCAACCCACGTACTCGCGGAGAGCCTCGATTACCTGAGGGCGTCGATAGTG